>JACXGI010013225.1:0-21244 GCA_016801175.1 Esox masquinongy | reverse complement strand
CCCCCCCCCCCCCCCCCCCCCCGTTTTCAATAAAACCCCGAAATCAGCCGCGTTTCACCTGCTGATGTTACTTCTGCGTCCTGTTTCCGCAGGGTGGACCTGTCCGAAGTGCTGGATCTGCATTCCTTTGACCACAAGGATGGAGTTAAGTAAGTGTGCGCACGTGGAAGGTTCGATAGGACATCACCACTCTCAACGCCCCTTTAAACCGGCCGTCGGAAGTGCCTGTGGTTAGTTGATATCCTGGTGAACACGACAGAGGGGCAGCCTCTGAAGAGCCGCTGTCATAGTTGTCGACCGCGCTGGCCTTGGGGGGAAGGGGGTGGGGGTTCTCATTGTTACCACAGTAAAACATCCCCAGCATCACATGAATGCGGCCACATTGGTGGTAAACCTCCGCTCACATGAATGCAGCCTCCACTGTTTTCTCTCTTCCCCGTCCAACTTCAGAGGATTAGAACTGTGTGTGCGTTGGAACCTGAGGAGTCGTCTAAACACACTCGTCCATACAGATAGGTCGTTTCCCCAGCGTGCCGCCCCCCTCCCCAGAGCACACGCTGGCTGTTTGAAGTGACCCCCCGCCCACTCCTCTTGTGTGGCACCAGCAGCAGAGGGCTAAAGCTGCTGGACAACATTTGTCCTCCTTGTGGGGTGGGTTGGGGGTTGGGGCGTAGAAACACATTGGGACGGGATCTGGGGGTTCAGGGTTCACAGCTGATCTTCATTCTCTTCAAATGCTCCTAACACACAGGCGCACCTACTCACAAACGCACGCGCACAGACATGCGCGCGCACACAGAGACGAATGCAGTATACTACCCGTTTTTGTAAGTGGGTCAATGATTTGGTTGTCTGAAGCATATTAACACTATGAAACTATTTAAATTTTTCTAAACACTAAAACATATGGCTCAACTCTCCCTTCTGTTTAAGGAGCGTTGGAATCTTAAGGGCCTAAATGTCATTCAGAGTAGCTGGACACACCTAAAATCATAATGCAAACATTTAAAATGTTTACGTAAAACATTAAATGAACCCCTTGTGTATAGATGTGTGGGCGTTGCATTCTAAACTACACTACATTTATATGCTGGAAATAATTCTTCCTACATTGAGGTTTTGTTTAATGTCATTTAGTAACAAAATCCTGTGTCATGTTGTATGCTTAAAACGTTTTCTGAAGAATAAGCTGGGTGTGAACGGTGAATTGTCATGCCAACCAAGATACTGAGACCCTGCCAACCTGTTGCTTTTTTATTCCAGTTTGGCCGAAAAACTGCAGCTTGTGAAAACAACACGACCACATCTAGACAAGGTATTGATGCAAGGAGTGTCAACATTGGACTATATCTCTTTGGTCTAGTTTTTGGTCATCCACCGCTCACAATCAGGTATTGATATAGAGGAAATTAGCTGTAGATTGGTGATAAGGAAACACAGGTTGGATTACATTACATGTCGGCCCCCGCGCTGAGAGGGAACAGGCCCAAGCTGTACAGCCTGGGGCAGTGAGGACCTGAATGCCTGCGGGGGCCGACACACTAGTGACAAGTCCCCACCCTGCTCCAATGTGTTTCTGCTTGAGACACACCAGGTAAATGGGTAGGCCATCTCTCGTCTGCAACTCAAAAGACATCCTTCCTGATTATCCAGCCTCACAAGGCGTTTTGTACAGAAACACTAGGGGTAGTCTTAGGCAAACGTATGTATGGAGCGGGTCATAAACATTTACCAAATATCTTCGGGATGGCGGGGGGGGGGGAATTCCCACAATTCCTGTCTGAAAGGGATGTGAGTGTGTCTCGGCCTGGCATTGGTCGTCAGGCTTTAAATGCGGTCACGTTATTTACACCTCACAACAACTACCACGTGGTGGGGGGCAGGTTGCATTGTCAAATGTTTTTGCCAGGTCCCCTTTCCCGCATGAAGCTAAACCGCCCTTGTACCCCCGTCTTCCCCATCTAGCCCCCCCCCCCCTTCAAGTAACTCTTTTCATGCTAATGGAGCTCTGTTTTTCTGTTGTTATACAAAATAAAAAAGGAAGTGTGTAGCCTTCACACTTCCACACAATGCCCTAGATGTCTGCAGAGTGCCCTTAATGCTGTGAGGAAGTATACAAGGGAGGGATGGGGTGAGGAATGATGTCCCAGCTGGTTTAGGGTGCTCCATAGGGTTGAGCTTCTTGACATATTTGTTGACACAGTCAGCTGTTTAACCTGAAATTGAAGCTAACCTCGAGTTAGCTCCAATTTCATGTATCGCAAGCGCATTATATTGATGTCAATTAAAGGATTCTTTTATTTTTAGCGATTTAATGCATGTAAAGATGTGGTTTCCAAAGAACGTCTGCTAATCAAATGATCAATTACAACCATTACATTTTCTGTTTCAAGGACGAAAAAAAATATGCAACAATATTACGCCTGTACTGTACATGTTCTTCGTGTTTAGAGTATCCTGACTGTAACATTTGAAGTTGCTGGGAGTCTTTCAGAGGATGTCTTGAATGTCTTCATCCAGGTTAGCACTCATCACACACATTAACAGTGACAAATCATTCATGTTAAAGGTGGTGAATCTCTGATGGCTGTAACTATGTTTTCAAACCAAAGTATGTCATCTAATCACAATGGAAATGTTTTACATGCGATTGTTCCTTTTCTAGGATCTCCTATGGGAGAAAGCATTCAAGAACAAAGCTGGACTTCCCATGGATGTTATCCGTTTGAAGGTGAAACGCATCATTCAACCTCTGTCAATTGTTTCAACAGGCTCCTCTGTACATTTCACCATGTTCCTTCAGTTTAAATCATACATGCATTCATTGATGTTAATCGAAAATATTAGTCTAGAAACATTTAATACGGCAACAGATCTTAAGATAGGATTCAGCCATTTGTGTGTTTCCGGTCACTCAAGGTGGTCCCTGAGGTAAATGAGCATGTGTGTGTCTGCCGTCCCAGGGGATAGTGTCCATCGCAGGACAGCCCCATCAGGTGATGTTGCAGGGGGTCCACGAGCTGTATGAGCTGGATGAGACTCCGCAGTTGTGGGGGGAGGAGCCAAGGGTCAACCGCCTGGTCTTCATAGGTCAGCAGGGTGTATGCGTGAGCATGCGTGGCGTGTCTGAGCACGTGCGCGCAAAAGCATTCTGTCTAAACGTACCTCACTCCGTAAAGTCTGACCAACCTTTGCATCCCTTTGTGTCTACAGGGAGAAACCTTGACCCAGAGGTCCTACTGGAACAGTTCATCACAACTGTACTGAAGGTGGGGGAAAGTACTTAGACAAGACCCCCCCCCGCCCCCCCTGCGCTGGTCTCGTCACAGTGAATTTTCCATATATACTCCTACCTACTGCACCTGGGTAATCCTCACTAATATATGTTAAGTTCCACTTCAGTTGAGGAGAACTTCGAACCAATGTGGTATTTACTGTTAACCATGATAACACTTCCCAGCACAGGCTGCTAACATACTGTTTGGAGATATATGCCTCCGGGCCTGACTTCAGAGTTCCCCGTCTAAGCTCAGGAACCAGGATCTTGTTTCTCATTAGACAGATCTGCAAGTGTAATGTCAAAATGCGTTAGGTGCATTCTGACAAAAAGGTTACAAAAGGCTTCTATGTCTGTCCCTTTGGGGGAACCATTTGAATAAGCCTTTTTAGATTCCAGCCAAAGAACCCTTTATTTCAAAGAACTACTGGTTATCTCGCTCAAACTGGTTTTTCGTGACAGATCTATTGTACCATGATTGTTGACCACAGCAGGTATTTCCCTGAAAAAAGTCTAAGTAAAAATATTCAAGAAACTGAGATGTCTTTGGCAACCAAATGTTTTTGACCAACCTGGTCCAATCCAATCTACCTGCTCCAGATATGTTGTCTACACGCATTTGGGAAAAAATTGTTTCCACGCAATACATCTTTTTGCTTTGTTGTACATTTTTGCTAAAACTTTTTTGAAAGTACATAAATTGACATTTTTTGCTTTAGGAAACTAAGTACCAAGCACTTACTTGGTATAATTGGGCAAGTTGTTAACAAGAAGATTTGACTGTGTGAGGGGACTTAATCCGTCATCCACCATACTAGTCCTCTGACACCGCCCCTCAGTCAAGATAGAGAGAACTTGAAAATGATGATCCTTACTGTAATTTTATAAATGATTTTAAACTTTGGAAACCCCTAACCTGTTAATCGGAGGTTTGAGGGGATTCATCATTGTGCCACTGTGTTTAAGATCTGTACATTATTGGTTTTGTACCGGCTTATATTTCACAAGTGTGCACAACACAATTTGGGCCTGCTGTAAATGTTTACATGCTTGACAGGGTTGTGCTACATTATAGTGTTTTTATTTCTGATATTATCATGTTATTGTGATTACATTATTAAAATAAATAAGAGTTGTTAATTAATGTAATGTTTGGGGGTTTATGATATTTTTCATATTTATCAACAGAGAAAAAGTAGAATATTAAAGTAGTAGTCTCTTGATACTTAATCATTTTGAACCAGATATTTTAATAAACTTTTAAACTCTTGGGTTCTTGTCTGAACTGACATACGTAAATCCAATGAAATATTCATGCTAGAACGCTCCAAAACATTCTATAACAGGCTCGGTCAAGCATTTAAGAAATGTTATTTTCGGGTTCTTGTGAAATAAAAAAAAATACGTTTTGCCCTGTACAATTTGATGTTGTGTTAAGTCATCCTTGATGAATGTATAAAATTATACCGAAGACATAACATTTTTAACTCAAGGTCTGGCGTACATCTACATGTGCGTCTAATTTGTACTTGGTTTGAGTTGGTTATATATATTTTAGGCTTAATTACTGATATTAGCTTGTGTTTAGGTAGTTTGTAGGCAATTCTACTATGCTTGTCCCTTGCGGTGAAACACACACACACACACATTAAGTTTAGGAAATGGGTGGAGTATTCCCAACTTTACATATGCAATTGAGATGGAGTTTCTGAGGACAATTTTAACACATCCTCGCACAGCGCCGCGGTTTGCTTTAAAGATGGCTGTGGGCGGCCACTCCGACCATAAATCCAACCATGTCCCATTGCCCTAAGCTTAAAGTGCAGCTGTATTCCGATTCTGATGCTGATCGGCTCATTAAGTTACCACTATAGCCGCTTTTCTCTCGGCCATGGGGAGCCGTCCCACGGCCATTTCCACGGTCACACCACCTGCGGGCATCCCGATGTGGCAAACTAAACGAAACCACAGGGGTCTGAGGGGGGTGAAACGCTGCATTTCTTATCGGGGTTTAGGCGTGGTGTTTAAACTTCCCATCGCATCCCCGCCTCCAGCCGAGCTACTGTACTGCTCTATTCTATGCCCCGCGGAGGTCCTGCATTGCTTTTAATTGGCCTAATTGAACAGGAAATGCTCCATGGTTCAAAGTGAATCATATCTATTTAGGGTCGTCGGCCTAATGTTGACCTGTGAATAAAGCTAACCACGCTGCCAATAAATTAAGGTTATAAAGTTGACTGAAATACATTCACCTCAAGAGTAGGCTACGATATACAGAATAGTCCTATTCAATATTTTTATTAATGTGTAGACGTGTAATATCTAGTGAAGGACTATTAGATAAACGGAATTGCATAAACGTAAAGTATCTGGCTTGAAACACCATTTTAACTGTATTCCATTTCTTTCAAATAAATAGCATATTTAGATAAACGTAAACATGTTATAGTTATATTAAACTGTTCTTTCAGAAGTTTGTTTCCATTAACGTTGAGGTGTCTGCATACTGGAGCAATTAGCATCTGGATTCTTCTCCGCGTTAGCTTTCCCCTAGCAGCCGTGACACCCCGCGGCGAGGGTCTACTCTGATAGGTCTGGGTTTGAAAAACACTGTGTTGGGGGAGGGGGTGCAGCAGCCTACCACTAATAAAAAACCCAAACTCCCACGGTCAACACAACCTGGCTGACCATTAGCAAGGGAACTGTAAAGGGCCGAGCAAGTCACATATCGTTGTGCGCTTTTAACCGTGCATGGGTGATTGCGCTTTTACGCATATTAAGAATTAATGATACTTTGGTTAGAGTTGGGCTTTTACGCGTGTGTGGACATTGAGGAGTGAGCAATGACCCTCTCCAAGGAGTACGAAGCGTCCCAGCAGACTGGCTTGCATCTGGACGAGGATGAGGTAGACATAGTTGGAGAGGACGAGGTTCTCCATGACCAGCATCTTCTTTACCGGACCGAGAACACAACAGAGACAATATCCGTCGAATCCAGTGTCGAACTTGACTGCTCTGAGTTCGACTCGTGCGGGGAAAGTGAGAACAGTTTCTGTACAGACGCACCGTCAGTGGGAAAACCGCACGGCACTGTAAAGCCACCTTACTCCTACATCGCTCTCATCACCATGGCGATCCTGCAGAGTCCTCTAAAGAAACTAACTCTGAGTGGCATCTGCGACTTTATCAGCAACAAATTTCCTTACTACCGGGAGAAGTTTCCGGCATGGCAGAACTCCATCAGGCACAACCTGTCACTTAACGATTGCTTTATCAAGATACCGAGGGAGCCTGGAAACCCAGGAAAAGGCAACTACTGGTCTCTTGACCCCGCATCCGAGGACATGTTTGACAACGGCAGTTTTCTCAGGCGTAGAAAGAGGTTTAAAAGAAACCAGCCGGAGTATGTGAAAGATGGACTCGTGTTTTACCCTAACTTTAGTTATCAGTTTTACGAGCGACCTTACTGCCTCCGAAGCCAAGTGAGCGTACCGGCTTCCCCTGTCCGTTACATGCCTGTTCAGGATGGACTCGTTATGCCACCTTACTCCTACTTACAGTATCCCAATCTTAGCAGCGGCGGTAAGGCACCCAAAGACTTCAGAATGCAACTTTACGCAGCCACGCCTGCGGAACAGAAACTTGCGCGTAACACACAGACCAAATGTTCTTTCAGTATTGACAGCATTATGAGTAAATCCTGTCCTTCTAGACCACAGAAACCAAATCAAGGAAACCCCAACCCGCGTTGTTCTACAGACTATGGTCATCTCCTTACGGGCCCTGGTTGTTTGGTTCCGACCTTACTTCAAGCGCCTAGGACTCAGTTTTGCCCAAACGCAATGTTAAGCGTTGCTCCTTCAATAACAGACAGTGTCCCACTGTCTTACACTCGTGGTTGAACTGTTTGTTAAATCTTTAGAAAGAAATCTGTGTTTGTTTAAAAGTGAAACAATGATAATTGTTGGTGGCACGTTTACGCATTTCTCAAAGAAATTATTTAAGATGCATGTTATGTTCATTCATTTTTGTTTATCTCAAAAGTCAATGTAAATAAGACTAATATATTTGTTGAAATAGACCGTCAATGTGAAAGTGTAAATAAAAATGGTAACACTTGCCATATGCCATTGTATTATGTTTCTATATTTGGATGTTTCTTTATTAACATAAAACAATAAATCATGTTGCCCATATGAGGCTACTGTCTACATTTGTTTCCTGTCATTACTTATTTCCTTCCTCACATTTATTTAAACAGATGTTGATAACAAAAATAATTTATTTAGGACAAAGTAACGTAAGCCAACTATTAAAAGCCCAGAGTGCGGATTCTCTGTTATGATTTTTTGTGGGTAATATAAAAAAGGAATAGCCTTTTAATCTAGTGTGAGCAAAGCAAGTAAACAGTGGCCTATGTAAGGCGCACTTACTCCAAAATAATTCCAGCATGTCTAAACAACATAATGCTTTGTGCATTCGCGCTCCAAGCAAGAATAGTGATGGCTGGTTTACATTAAGAATCCGCGCCTCTGGTTGACAGCGCTTCTTTTAAGAATGCACAACTATACAGCATTCTATGACTCATTATTATGCCAAATGCCTTCAGATGTCACATAATTAGATAACAAGAGTCTATTTGTGGGAAAATGTCACATGATCTCAGATAAATACATTTATCTCTTGAGCTTGACAAAACAAGGGATTTTTTTATTCATATGTTTTCTCTGGACTACCGTATTGGACACCACTGCGATTCAATAAAAACAGTTGTTCAAAAATAGATTTGCGAATTGTGAGTCATGAGGTGTTTGTACAGTAAAATGGAATGTTAGTTAAAAATGCATTCAGGGATTTGTGGTCACTGTTTAAAAAGTGGTGCTGTGAGTCAAAATGGGTCCCCGAAAATGGTGTACTATCATTTATGTGCTAATAAGTGCCGCATGTCGAACTTGGAATTTCATGGCCAACTGAGGTATGATTTTGATTCTACTTATAGATCATGCACATCTGAATAATACATTACATTAAGTATATTCAGATCAACATGGAAGGTTTAAAATATGTGCATTTGCGAAAGTCTCAGGCTGCATCTGAGACTTTTGAGAGAAACAAGTAGCCTTTTACAATACTGCTTCCTCCGCTGTCCGCCCAACCCACAGGCGTGACCAGCAACCACAGCAGGTGGGCAGAGCCCATTGGGCCAGCAGCACCAACGTAACAATATTGTTCTCTTCACTTTACACACACAGCCTTGAACACAGTAACAACTGTCACCCACAAAACATTGTTACCATCTCTGCAGGCTATTCACAGTAAATGAAAACCTCCTACACACTATACAAGCAGCTCTCACCTAGCCACATTCCGCTGGCCTTGTTAGCAGGGTCATTGACAGGAATCCAAGGGCCCGGGACACACGCGTGTTCACAAAATAAGCCAAGGAGGAAAGCTCGCCTCGCCCAAGGCGACTGGCGGGAACAGATTTGGCTGGGAAGTAGCGGCATGCTCCAAAAAATATTAATTGACATTGAACTTCCGTTTTTTTACTGAAGAAACCCGACGTAGTGCAGCTTTAACAAAGTTGTGTTGGCGCTGGTGTTAGGGTATCACTCTGATTGGCTGTTGGTGTTAGGGTATCAGTCTGATTGGCTGTAGGTTTTAGGGTATCATTGATTGGCTGTTGGTAGAACAAACTATTTTTACAGAAAAAGGTTTAATCATAACGCTGTATGAAAAAAAATGCAGAAAGAAAAAAATACATTGACTGACTAATTAATAATTATATTTAAGCCAACCAAATGCCCCCCCCCCCCCAGGCCTGGGCACGGGACAACATTCATGGTTGTCCCCCCTGTCGGTGTCACTGCTTGTTAGTGCAAATAGGATGTCGGCTGCAATAAGCAAGTTATGCCACTAGGAATTGTAAACCATTAGCTTTTATTGGTTACTCTGTAACATTGCCTTGAATTTACATAACGTTTTAAGCTTAGCTGAACTTTCGTAGTGCCTTCCTGCATGCCTTCAGTGCCGGTTCTAGGTATAAGCAACGTAAGCGGGGCCCCAACCGCTAGGGAGCCCCCTGACCGCTAGGGAATAGAGGGCCCCAAATCATATTTTGCTTAGGGCCCCCAAAAGGCTAGAGCCAGCACTGACTGCATCAGATGACCTGGCCTTAACAATCACCTGATCTCAACTCAATTGAGATGGTTTGGTATTAGTTGGACCGCAGAGTGAAGGAAATGCAGCCAACAAGTGCTGAGCATACGTGGGAAGTTTTTCATGACTGTACAAAAAGCCTTTCAGGTGACTACCTCATGGAGATGGTTGAGAGAATGCCAAGAGTGTGCAAAGCCATAATCAAGGCTTAGGGTAGCTACTTTGAAGAATCTAAAATATAGATGTATTACGTTTTTTTGTTTTTTTCTTTCTTTTTGGTTGCTGCATTCCATAAGTGTAAATTCATAGTTTCACTATTAACTCTGTTTCGATGGACGGTGTGCAAAGTGGTGGTTCAACAATATTATCTATCTATGATTTTGTCATTTATGTATCTGTATGAATTGATTTTATCAACTATCTCTGTATGAATTGGCATCTAGCAATCTCTATGATTTGTATTATTGATTTATCAATCTATGAATTGATCATCTGCCTATTTGATGGTCATATTTATACCTATATGAATTCATAGTCATCTGTCCATCTTTATGAACTGGTCATCTATCTAGCTCTGTGAACCAGGCATCTATCTATCTCTATGAATTTATTCCTACAGGAATCTATCTCAATGAATTGTTCATCAGTTCATTGGTCATCTATGTATCTTTATGGATTCCTAGAGATAGATGACTTATTCACATAGAAATCTATCTATCTGTTAGAAATATATATATATATATATATATATACATATATATATATATATATATATATATATATATATATATATATATATATATCACTAAATCTATCTCTATGAATTGGACATCTATCTATATGATTTAATGTTTAATCTATCTGTGATTTTGTCATTTATGTACCTATATGAATTGATTTTATCACATATCTCTGTATGAATTGGCATCAAACTATCAGTATGATTTTTAATGTTGATCTATTTATCTGTGAGTTGATCATCTATCTATCTGTTGGTCATCTATCTAATTCATATAGATAGACAGATGACTTAATCAGATTGAAATCTATATGTACATCTCTGAATCTATTCGTATGAATTGGTCATTATCTATCTTTTGGTCATCTATCTCTATGATTCATAGAGCAAGATAGATGACTTATTCCGATTGATATCTATTTATCTCTATGAATTGGTCATCTATCTATTAGTCATCTATCTATCTCGATCCATAACGATAGATAGAGGACTTATTCAGGTAGAAATCAATATATCTCTCTGAATTGGTCAACTCTGTCTATTGGTGATTTATGTATTTCTATGATTTTCTAGAGTTAGATAGATGACTTATTCCGAAAGTAATCTATTTTTATTCATTGTTTATCTACCTATCTGTTGATCATCTGGCACTGCTGGCCTTGCCTGGTGTTTCCCCTTGCGGTGTGCTGCCTAGTGTATCCTGAATAGGCTATTATGATTCTGATGACAAAGTTTAGCCAACGTAGTGGTTATTCTTATATTATTAAAAGCACTTTACAAATATAATTTAATATGATTATTGAATAGCATTTTTCAAATGGTCTGTCTGAAATAGAAGTTTGATGTGTGGTATATAGGGGGCATCAACATTAAGATACATCAAGAACATTGTTTGGGTATGAGTTAACAGAACTTTTAAAAGTGAGATTTTCACAGTCTTGTCCTAACAGTTATTTTTAAAAATCAGTTGAAAACGTATTTCAACCAGCTGTGGGTTTATGCAATGCTGCCACCGTGTGGCCAAGGTTTGAGTCAAGATAAAGATTAGGTCTAGGTCTTTTAGTAGGCTACGTATGGAAATATTTTCCCCAACACACTCCAATTACAGGACCAATACATATTTTTAACAATATACATTTTAAAGGAAAGTTGATGCCAGTGTTGCGATGTCTACCAGTTAATGCATCTGTGTGAACAACCACATGCGTCAGTCTTTTTGTCCGTTTTTTTTCTGTCTACTAGCCTACACATTGGCAGCACATACTCTTTTTACAATTTCTTTTAATAGTTAATGTGTAAAGAGAGTGGATTTCGTTTTTATAATTCAGCATAAAGTTAGATATGAAAAAGAACGGTTGTGTTAAATTTGAGCGTGAAGTGTAATATTGTCTATGAAAGTTGGAGGAATGCGTTGTTTTACCCAGGCTATAGCCTACAGTGCGCACTCCGTGCGGCCCCATCCCTGGTACGCATAGCCAAAGTACATTTTCATTGAACGAGTCTGATGCTTTTAAGCTCGCCAAATGACATTGCTTTGATTCTAACGGATCAGAAAGTGTCGTTAGACACAAGCAGCGTCCAGTTACATTCCCCGCCCGACACAATTCTCCCCGAACACTGTGCTATTTTTGGACCTAGGCGCAGCTGATTGTAGGAGCTTTGGCCCTCCTTGATTTTGGCAGGCGTCTGTCCTTGTGGAGAGTTGGGTTTATTTGGAAAACAGGGAGTTGTCAGGCGCAAGAGAAGACTTGGCTTAGCATTTAGATACATTAGACTACGTTAAGAACGAAAACCCCTTTAAGTGTATTGTATGCATCTGTTGAAAGCATAGCCTACAGTATAACTAACTAGCCTATTTCAAACCGAGCTAATTATGCAAAACATAGGTTGACGCGAACTTTTCATCATAGCCATCCCTCTGGAAAAGCGCTGAAGTGCTGTCACTGCGAGATTGCATTTCTTCCCATCTAAAGTGGTACTTCTGGATGACTAGCGTGGACATCAACTGGCAAAACGGATCGTATCGTAGCATATATTCCGCGCGTTCCCTCTATCCACACGACAGTAATTTTTGTAAAATACATACTCGTGTAGCCAGCGGACGCGTCCCTCCCGGTGGGTTCTTGTTTGGAGGATGGAGACGAACCCCATTCCCGTGGTAACGGTCCAAACGAGCCCGTTTGATGATCAGCGGCCTGGTACCAACGGACTTAGGCGAAAGACAGCGGTGTTCGAGGGCAAGAAGAACTATTTGCAGAACTACATTCAAAGCGTGCTGTCGTCCATTGACCTGAGGGACAGGCAGGGATGTACAATGGTGGTGGGCAGCGACGGACGCTACTTCAGCAGAGCCGCCACGGAGATTATTGTGCAGATGGCCGCGGCCAACGGGGTAAGACATGTCATGACAGAAAGTTTAGAGTTGTTCATAGTTCGCGGTGATGATGGTGGTGATTAGGATGATGATTGTGATTAATGATTTACTTGGGAAATCCCCCCAAATGCCTAGGCTACATGGGCTATTATTTACACCCGAAATTTGAAGCCTACACCGTGTTGTGCGCGCCCGCGCATGTGTGTCCGTGTACGTGCTTGCGTGCCAAAGCGGTTTACGCAGAGCTCTTGGAGGGGGCGGTATTCTCAGACCTTTGTGATAGCCTATCACGCCTGGTAACATGCCAAATTAAAATCTGAGGGAGATGGGTATTTTTTCTGCTGGCCCAGCCAAATGTCTTCTTGCCTGCCCAGCCTTATCAGCTGTTCCATCACTCCCTTCATTTCCTGCCGCACATCTCCGGCCTTTGCCTTGTTGGAGGTTTGAGGATATTCAAACTCACAGGAGATACGCGTTGGGAAGGCAACGAATATTTATTGAAATGCTGTATGTACCATACAGAATGATTACAGGTCTATAAAATGTGTTATGACAGGGCACAGCAGCTGTGAAATGTGCCACCAAAGTGTCATTTTCGACTAGTGTATGGAAGAGATATAAAATGCTCTTTCTGGAAGTATGTTGTCAGTAACAGAGCTGATGTTTTGTTTTCTTGAATACAGTCATGTTTTTCCCTCTCTGAATCCTGAAATGAAGGGATGCACCAACGTCATAATGAATTCCTCATGAATGAGGACACTTATTACAAATACACGAGATTGTAGCCTAGAGCTGGAACATGAGACGCCCATGGCAGTCTAAAATCAGAAATTAGAAAGAGCTTTATTGTCAGGTAAGTTTCACAACAGGAATTTGTTCTAGCCCGTTAATGCAACAATTTATACAAAGGAAATAAAAACAAATAAAAACAGTACACTGAGCATGAATGACTAAAATATGTAAGTTGCAAGATTTGTCCAGTTGAGGGTTGTGCGTGTATGTGGGGAGGGGGTTATAGATTTGTCCAGCTGAGGGTTATTTGTGTATGTGGGGAGGGGTTATAGATTTGTCCAGTTGAAGGTTTGTGTGTATGTGGAGAGGGGGATGTAGATTTGTCCCGTTGAGGGTTGTGTGTATGTGGGGAGTGGACTATAGTCAGTTTGGTTCCGGGGGCATGTTCATGAGGCCAACCGCTGTAGGAAAGAAACTGTTCTTCTGGTGAGAGGTTTTGGTCCTGATAGACCTCAACCTTCTGCCAGAGGGGAGCATTCTGAATAGTCCAAATGTACCCTATACTCCAGTCCAATTGTTGTAAAATGTCTTCTTGCCAAATTAAGCATCATGAAAACATACCTTAACAAAATATATCACATGAAGCACATTCAAATTAAGAGGTTTGAATTAAACCATTATAACAGTATTTTGTTAGGAACCACGCAACTACTCGTCTTGGGGTGTACACAACCCATAAACCAATGCATCACAGAGAACATTAATTTAAAAAACAGCTCACTGACAGAGCTACATAAACTTTCAATAAGCTATATGCCTACCAAGGAATGTTCAGTTAAAGTAAAATAATTGCATAAGAAGATAGATCTCAGTATGAGATTAATTTTGCTAATGTTCCTCCAACTCTGTATGTCCATCAGATCGGCCGACTTGTGATTGGCCACAATGGTCTCCTCTCCACCCCTGCTGTGTCCTGCATCATCAGGAAGATCAAAGCCATTGGTGGAATAATCCTAACAGCCAGTCATAACCCAGGGGGCCCTGGGGGAGATTTCGGAGTCAAATTCAACGTGGCCAATGGAGGTGAGGTGCATATTTGAATGATTGCTGTCAGTCAGTGGATTGAAGGATGTCTCCTAAGGTGGTTTCCTTTCCGCTGGTGGTTCTGCTCGCTCTTCCTGGCTTAAGCCCAGGTTATTGAAGATGACCTGCCTTAAGCCCCTTGAGATGCACCATCTCATTTTGGAGAGGGTCCTATAAGGATGAGTAGCAACAATAAGTTGTAATTGGACACTTTGCGATTTGTGTATTTGTTATAAGTGCCATATTTTACAAATACATGATTTATTAAGTGAGGTGTGAAAGTAGATACCGTAGCAATGATTTATGATCCTGATTCATTTCAGAAAAAAATAAACAGTCAAATCAATCTGATCCTGGATGGCAGAAAAGAGTGTCAGTCTCTTTCTGACCCTGAAAAAAAACTTTAGAAAAAGCATCGCCAAGGGTTTATCGTGGAATCTCAATCATCTTCCAGTCATATAAATAGAGCAGTGGAATGGCCTTCTTCATCCCTCGTGTCTCATCCCTCATGTATCATCCCTCATATCTCACACTTGTCATCTCTGAGAGCCTGCGGACTGTGGCTCTCAAAAAGGACTCTACACAATGTCTCCTTTGTTAGTGTCTACTGTACATGGCCCAGTAGCTGCTGAAAATCCCTCACGTTGTGCTGTAGACAGCAGATTTAAATGTTCTGTAAGCGTTATGTAATGACTCCTCTTCTTGGAGCAAATCGTTATCTAACTTCCTGTGACTACCCAACAGTTCAATACACATTATTAGCCCGCCTCAGAAGAATGCTGTATTGTGTAAAAAACAACAAAAGGGATATCCATAGTAATCATGTACACCCCCCAACAGGCCCATCCCCAGACACGGTAATGGAGAAGATTGCCCAGGTGAGTAGGACCCTGGAAGAGTATGCCATCTGTCCCGACCTCCGCATTGACCTGGGCAGGCTGGGACGCCACGACTTCGACCTGGAGAACAAGTTCAAACCCTTCAGAGGTACAGGACGCGCACACCACGCAAACATGATCACACACATTGGCCTGGCGTGAAACTCGCCTATGCTTTTTGGCGGATGGTATGCAGGAATGCAATAAACTGAGCCTCTTATCTGCTGTTTGTTTGCAGTTGAGATAGTTGACTCAGTGGAGGTCTACCTAAACCTGCTGAGAACCATCTTTGACTTCAGTTCCATCAAGAGCCTTCTGACGGGACCAGAACAGCTGAAGATACGCATCGATGCCATGAACGGCGGTAGGGCTGCAGTCACATAGACAGTACTGGACCTGGAGATCAGTGCCTTATTATGTCTTTTTGTAAAATATCTCATTTTATTGTTTTGTCAGTGATGGGTCCGTACGTGCGTCGTATACTGTGCGACGAGCTGGGGGCACCGGCCAACTCTGCCGTTAACTGTGTCCCCATGGAAGACTTTGGGGGACGGCCTCCAGAGCCCAACCTCACGTATGCCGCCTCATTGGTCAATGCCATGAAGGGTGGTGACTTTGGTTTCGGCGCTGCATTTGATGCCGACGGGGTAAGGCAGCTCCAACCAAGAGGAGGATATATAATGTAAACCACCACAGTTCACATTCAGTGAAGCGGATGAGGAGGATATATAATGTAAACCACCACAGTTCACATTCAGGGAAGCGGATGAGGAGGATATATAATGTAAACCACCACAGTTCACATTCAGGGAAGCGGATGAGGAGGATATATAATGTAAACCACCACAGTTCGCATTCAGGGAAGCAGATGAGGAGGATGTATAATGTAAACCAACACAGTTCACATTCAGGGAAGCGGATGAGCGTCTTTGGTTCAGCTTAAATGGGTAGAGTTTACACATTTAGGACTATTCCGTTGGTTCCTTGACTGCAAACTAAATCAAGTGAAGTGTCTGACACAAACCACTATGCATATATGGCCTACAGTCAGCTATCTGGTGGGAACTCGTAACAGCCTTTGTTTATTTTCATGTGTATTTATTTGCAGGTCAGTGACAGTATGTTAGACATTTGGACCAACTAACATAATAAACATCGTCATTTCTACCAGGGCCCCGCTCATGTGCTTAGCTTCATTAGCTGGCCTTGGCATTGTCTTAGTAAGGAAGTCTGTGTACCGTACATTTGAAATCATTGGGAGTAACCTAGGAGTTTTCAGGCATAAAAATACATTCCTGACCGCAGTCCTAACATCCGGTTTTCAGGGGAAAAGGAAATTCGGTTGATGATACTGTATCTCTGAAAACCGGATGTTTCCAGTTTCGTGCAATGGCTCTAAGGGTGGTTTGGGAGAAATGCAAATGGTTGATCGACTGGTAGGACATGACATGAGTATCAGCCAACATTTCTCTGTAACATCTTAAAATTGTTGGAGGATTTGAAAATGTGTTTGTCTGTTCTGTTTATTTCTTTGTGGATTGATGAATGGTGGATGAGCGTATTTCCTGGTGTTTGTATTTGCAGGACAGGTATATGATCCTGGGTGAGAATGGTTTCTTTGTGAACCCGTCAGACTCCTTGGCTGTCATGGCTGCCAACCTCTCCTGTATCCCATACTTCAGACAGATGGGAGTTAAAGGCTTTGCTAGGAGTATGGCTACCAGCACTGCCATCGACAGGTGAGACACATATACACACGGACAACCCTGTTCCCTTTTTGGCTCTGGGTTTAAACGGATGACTGTAGTCAGTTGTGGATGACGACTGGGGGCTTCAAGGTTTGGCATCACAGGGATTTTTACCAACTTCAGATTCCGACACCCAACTCTCTACCCACTGCTCATCAGCTTAGCCTCATCTTTCTATCCCCTCTTTTGTCTGTGTGTCTCTCTCTCTCTGTCTCTCTGTCTCTCTCAATTCAATTCAATAGGAGCCTTATTGGCATTGATGGATGGTTGCCCATATTGCCGAAGCAAACATGTTTAGGCAGAAATAATGACCCAGTAAAAAAACAACAACAGTAAAGTAACTAATGTGGAACATTTTTAGTTTATGTATTTTGGATAGAGATTTTGATATGTTTGAGTTTTGTTATTGATGGTCTAGTAGTTAAATGTAGCCGGTGTTTCTGGGCCAACTGCTCTAAAAGGTCACTGTCTACATTTCTCTGTTTGTATAAGAATGCCTTGTGATAATAATATGGATCACAGTGTGTTAGGTGAGTCCAAAATGTAGTGGCTCTCTGTCTCTCTCTCTCCCTCTCTCTAAACCTTTCTCTCTGTCTCTCTTTCTCTCTGTCTATTTCCTGCCCTGGTCCTTTCTCTGAAAATGGTGGACGCCTCAGTGTGGAGAATCACCCTCTATGAATAACTTAGTGTTCTCACACACACAGAGACACACAAAGACACACACACAACATTCGTTGCCTATAAATACTGCCCAGGGCCCACACACTAAGACCTGTTACATAAAGCTGTCCCAGAGCAGTGGTGAGTGAGACGATGTGATCAAGTGGTCAGTAATATACATTAACAATCCCTGTGTGTGTGTGTGTGTGTGTGTCAGTCTTCTGACTGATATACACACACTCTTGTGTCACACAGCACCTCCAGGTAATCCACCACCAATCAATACAAACACCCTCATGACTAAATCACATACTGTAGAGTTGTAACATGGTGACTGGTACTGTAGTGTTGTAACATGGTGACTGGTACTGTAGAGTTGTAACATGGTGACTGGTACTGTTGTGTTGTAACATGGTGACTGGTACTGTAGTGTTGTAACATGGTGACTGGTACTGTAGAGTTGTAACATGGTGACTGGTACTGTAGAGTTGTAACATGGTGACTGGTACTGTAGTGTTGTAACATGGTGACTGGTACTGTAGTGTTGTAACATGGTGACTGGTACTGTAGTGTTGTAACATGGTGACTGGTACTGTAGAGTTGTAACATGGTGACTGGTACTGTTGTGTTGTAACATGGTGACTGGTACTGTTGAGTATTAACATGGTGGCAACTATTCTATTATCACATAATGGCCATCCCCCTGTGAAATGTTTAGAGCATGGTGGAAACAAACAGAAACCAGTCAGAAGCAGTCCTCTGGGCTGAAACTGCTTGTTGATGAGATGAGGTTTTGGAGAAATGTAAGAATCGCGCAATCTAACAGGCAGGTCGGAGAAACTGGCAAGTAACGTTGCAGTGCAACAGTGAAATGCAAAGTCTTGGAACCCACAACCTGTCGGTCCTTGTCACCGATAGGTTATTGCAGAAAACTGTAAGACCACATTCCAATTCTATCAGCTAAAAACCAGTATAATTGTCTCCAGTGGGCATGCATGGAGCAACAACACTGGAAAATTGAGAAATGGAAAAACACTGCCTGGTCCGATGAATATCAGTTTACTTCAGTAGCCTGCACAGATCCCGACTCGGCAGAGCATCTTTGAGATGGAACGAGCTGTTAACAGCATGACTGTACCACCGGGGCAGCAAATGTGTGATGTCATCACATCAGCAAGGACCAACTTCCCTGTGGAATATTTCCAACACCTTGTGGAATCCATCAGCTGAAGAATACTGGCTCTACTGGAGGCAAAGGATGTCAGACCTGATACTAAATGGATGTACCTAATAAATTGGCCTGTGTACATAATTCCTACATTTATTGTAAATAAAGCTTAAAAAAAATTCCTGTCAGTATTTAGTCTCAGTTTGGGACCTGAGGTCAAAACAGTGGAGATAAATGAGAGGATATGTTTCGCGTTGCAGGACACTGGGGACAATCGCAGAGCAAGTAGCCGACAAAGAGGCGCTAAATCTTTCACCTCTGAATGTCAGGGACGCATGTGTGTGAATGCGATTAGCGTATATGAATGTGTGTGACTTTGAGAGTGGGTGTGTGTGTGTGTGTGTGTGTGTGTGTGTGCGCAAAGCCCTGTGTTGTTGCAGTGAGGACATGGAAGGTGGGAGAGGAAACATCTGCCTCTCCTTTGGCCACACCAAAAGGGGAGGAGGAGGAGGCGGCGTGGAGAGGTCAGACTGAGTCATTTTGTTGTGCCTGTTATGAACAACAAAACTTCAATACCGTGTCAGTTGTGTCTCACTGAGGCTAATGTTCTGGCCTCCATACTGGGCTATGAGAACCTCAACTAACACCAGTCACACCAATAAAAGTAGATGTGGTAGAGTTACGAAGCAACTTCTAAAGACCTGAAGTGTGTTTGTCCATTTGTGTGTTTGCGGGGGTCTTTGTGTGCACACATGTAGGTACATGCGTTCGGGTGTTCGTCTGCATGTGTATTTGATTTGCAAGCCTGGAAAGTGAGGCCTGCTTGCCAGTGAGACGCTGCTGAGCCAAGCACCTGTTTTAAATCCCCCCAGTCCTTCTCCGTTCCCTGGATCCTGAAGAGGGGGACAGAGCGGGTACATCTGGAGGACATTCAGGAGACCTAGATCCATCCTGTCCACGACGTCAGTTTAGCCATGCCAGTCACAGGATACGGGATACAAATGTTTGACTTCTCCCACACCGAGGTGGTGCCAGTATAGAAACACAATTAAAGGACATGGGAAATGTACTGTGTCATACTGTGTATTTGTTACTAAGGGATACAGCTAGAACTTATTTGGATGTCAAACAGTATCTGATGGAGGGAGCTGTGTTAAAATGCAGAAGACCTGGGTGGATCTGACTGACCCTAACACCCCCCCCCCGACATCTCCACTAACACCGTAGGGTGCTCCGGATAAGAGTGTCAGCTTTTAATTATTAAAATGTAACTGTAACACTCATCTGCCGACATCCCCCTTCCTGACAAAGAGTTCCGGGCACGAGGTTGTTTCTGCTGTGAATGGAGGGAGAGAGAGTGGGAGAAAAAAGGGAGGAAGGCGGAGGGATGGAGGAGGTAAAGAGGGAGAAATAAGGAGGTGTTCATGCACTGGAGAGATTAAACGGGTCAACATTTAACAGTTTGATTGACTGTTGGACATCTGCATATTTCTCAGACACATGGCCACATACTGTGTTTACCACTCCCAGTCAACAACGTTATGGACAAACTGTCATCATACTGATAAAAAAAGTTTTTTTATAATTGTAGTTATGAGCAGATGTATTTGACGATCAATCTTTGGCTTATTGGGAGGGTAGTGATGAAGATAGCATCTGGAGTACAAGGTAGATGTTCATTACTGGACTATGAAGCTGTATCTCTCTGTGGGTTGTCCAAAGCTTTTGACAGCTGAATGTGGAGCTCGTCAATGGGATGAGTCATGCTGGTCTGAAAACACTGTGTTCACATATTTGCTGTCATTGTTGAAGTTCATTTTGTTAGTTGCTGTTTCCCAGTTGGGTTTAACCGATATTTCAGATCCCTTACACATGCTTCGTCCCCATCAGAATCGGGTCAATGTGACATTCTACCTGCTACACCAGATTTCCCTTTGCCTAAATCTTTTTTTTTTTAAATATATATCTTTATGCAAGGTTTTTTTTATGTTTTCTTTGACATGAAAGTGTGGAAAGACAGAGCAGTGGGCTGGACTCGAACCAACGCTGCAACATAGTTTATATGTGTTCCAGAGGAGTGGGCCGGACTCGAACCCACGCTGCAACATAGTTTATATGTGTTCTAGAGGAGTGGGCCGGACTCGAACCCACGCTGCAACATAGTTTATATGTGTTCCAGAGGAGTGGGCCGGACTCTAACCAACGCTGCAACATAGTTTATATGTGTTCCAGAGGAGTGGGCCGGACTCTAACCAACGCTGCAACATAGTTTATATGTGTTCCAGAGGAGTGGGCTGGACTCGAACCCACGCTGCAACATAGTTTATATGTGTTCCAGAGGAGTGGGCCGGACTCTAACCAACGCTGCAACATAGTTTATATGTGTTCCAGAGGAGTGGGCTGGACTCTAACCAACGCTGCAACAT
>JACXGI010013224.1:0-14888 GCA_016801175.1 Esox masquinongy | reverse complement strand
CTTGGCCACTGTATGGTCGGGTTCCACTCAGAACAGGCCTCGCCATGGTCGACCAAAGAGGTTGAGTGCATGTGCTCAGCGTCATATCCAGAGGTTGTCTTTGGGAAATAGACGTATGAGTGCTGCCAGCATTGCTACAGAGGTTGAAGGGGTGTGTGGTCAGCCTGTCAGTGCTCAGACCATACGCCGCACATTACATCAAATTGGTCTGCATGGCTGTCGTCCCACAAGGAAGCCTCTTCTAAAGATGATGCACAAGAAAGCCCACAAACAGTTTGCTAAAGACAAGCAGACTAAGGACATGGATTACTGGAACCATATCCTGTGCTCTGATGAGACCAAGATAAACTGGGTCTGGGGCTGCATGAGTGCTGCCGGCACTGGGGAGCTACAGTTCATTGAGGGAACCATGAATGCCAACATGTACTGTGACATACTGAAGCAGAGCATGATCCCCTCCCTTCGGAGACTGGGCCGCAGGGCAGTATTCTAACATGATAACGACCCCAAACACACCTCCAAGACGACCACTGCCTTGCTAAAGAAGCTGAGGGTAAAGGTGGTGGACTGGCCAAGCATGTCTCCAGACTTAAATCCTATTGAGCATCTGTAGGGCATCCTCAAACGGAAGATGGAGGAGCACAAGTTCTCTAACATCCACCAGCTCCGTGATTTCGTCATGGAGGAGTGGAAGAGGACTCCAGTGGCAACCTGTGAAGCTCTGGTGAACTCCATGCCCAAGAGGGTTAAGGCAGTGCTGGAAAATAATGGTGGCCACACAAAATTTTGACACTTTGGGCCCAATTTGGACATTTTCACTTAGGGGTGTACTCACTTTTGTTGCCAGCGGTTTAGACATTAATGGCTGTGTGTTGTGTTATTTTGAGGGGACAGCAAATTTACACTGTTATACAAGTTGTGCACTCACTACTTTACATTGTAGCAAAGTATAATTTCTTCAGTGTTGTCACATGAAAAGATCTAATCTAATATTTACAAAAATGTTAGGGTGTACTCACTTTTGTGAGATACTGTATTTCTATTGTTAGTTACTTAACTATGTCAATTGTATATTTTTTACACTATATATTGTATATATAGCCTAATGTTTTTGGTGACAGTACATACTCAGATGGTCTTTACACCAGTCATCTTTGTTTAATTGTCTCGCAATCTCTCTTTAAATAAATCTGTAATTCTAAGCTACTAGAAGTCACCTGAAACGTTAAATAAATGTAATGTGAATTGAATGTAGTTTGAGGTTATTAACTTTAATGAAATATTTTGACTTGCTTCGGTGTAAAAGAAAACAAGTTCCTCTTGTTTTTCAAACATTGCTCATCTCTGCGATGTCAGGGGCAGGTGGTCCTGTATGCAGGTTACCGGAATTCATTGACAGTAAACATCTATTCTCCCGCTGACTCCAGAGAAAATTGACCCGCCCAAGCCCATTAAAAAACTGTGTGTAGGAAACACCACCTCCCCCCGGAAACACTGCCAATATGGAAAAAGTTTCACGTAAGCCACCTCTGGGGTCGTACAATGCTGTGGCTGCACCCCTCATTGAGTTCCTCAATTAAGTTGTGTGTGTGATAATGTTGGTTCCACCATTTGGAGGTGATGCAGGAATGGTTTTGGGCCTATCCCTTATTCCTGGACCAGGCCCCATAATCTCCTTTTCATTATGGAGGTGGAAGGTATATGACTGCCATCCCCATGAGCATGTCACCCTCCTACAGCTCATGGATAAGCCATGTCATGACACCACTGGTGACCAATGTCTCATTTGGATTCTGTTTAATGACTCTGGACACAGCCCAGTTGCATTTATTGACAAGCTTGTATTCTGATCATGCAAAGTGTCATGTACTCTTAACTTTACCCAGCACAGCCAGAAGAGGACTAGCCACCCCTCAGTGTCTTGTTCTTCTCTAGGTTTCTTCCTAATTTTGATCCTGTTAGGATGTTTTTCCTAGCCACTATGCAACACTTGTTGCTTGCTCTTTGAGGTTTCAGGCTAGGTATCTGTAAAAGCACTTTATAAAATACATTTGATAAATGACATCTGTACTAACTGTCACGGTTGAGAGGCAGGACACGGGGCGCAGAGCTATAGGACATCTTTTTAATTTCTTTCTTGTCAACACAAAACAACAGAAGGAGAGTCAAACCGTAAACTGAAGGGCAACAAACACAAAGCTAACTCCAAGCAATGACCAACCAACTGAGGAAAGAAACAGAAAAACTTAAATAGGGTCCCCAATTAGAGATAACAAGGTGCAGCTGTCTCTAATTGGGGAGAACCAAAAAACAGTAACGCAGAGATGCCTAGAGGCACCTCTGCAGTCAGGTCCTGACTTCGGCCCCAAGGCGCATAGAGATGCCTAGAGGCCCCCAGCCTGGACCTGACACTAACTTTGTACACCTAGACTGCAATATTTGCCCATTCTTCCTTGAATTGTTCAAGCTCAGTCAACTTGAATGGTGAACGCTTATGGACTGCACTCTTCAAATCATTCCACAGATTCTTGATGGGGTTTAGGTCAGGCTCCGTCCAAGCCACTCAAGGACATTCACCTCTTGTCCTTCAGCCACTGTACGGTTATTTGGCAGTGTGTTATGGGTTATTGTCTCTTTTCACGTGCCTATGACTGAGCACTTAAACTTAACCAAACTCTTTAGCTCTATAGCTTCCTGTTTTTATCCCATTTTTAATCTTTATATGTTTTCTTATTGTATTTTTTATTATTATGATGTTTTCATTTGAGTATTTGTTTTTATGTTATTGTATTTCTATATATTTTTTTCTTCTTTGTAAAGCATATTGAATTGCTTCGATGTATGAATTGTGCTATATAAATGAACTTGCTTGCTTGTCATGTTGAAAGGTGAACAACCTTCCCATTTTCAACTTCCTGGCAGAGGGTTGCAGGTTCTCCTCAAGAATCTGTCGGTATACAGTATTAGACTGTTGATTTCCACTTATATCCTGACAAGTGCCCCTGTCCCTGCTAAAGAGAAACAGCCCCCCAACAGGATGCTGCCACCGCCGTACTCTACTGCAGGCATGGTGGTCTTTGGGTGGAAAGATGTAATGGGTTTTCACCAGACATATCGCTTTGCGTTCAGGCCAAGAAGTTCTCATTTGAACACAGCATATTTTGCCACGTGGCCACGGAATCTACAAACGTTTTTTTTCTTTCCGCCCTCCAGTAGAGGGCAGATTTGAGCCATGTGATATCGTGATCACATACACATTGACCAGTCTTTGCCATAAAGGCCAGAAGCACCTTCAAAGTTGCCAATGGCTTCTTCGTAGCCTCTCTGATCAGTCTCCTTGTTGCCCGGTCATCCAGTTTGGAGGGACGAACTTATCTATGTTAGGTCTGAGTGGTGCCATACGTCTTCCACTTAAGAATGGTCTTAACTGTTCACCAAAGGATAGACAAAGCCTTTTATATCCATCCCCTGACATGTGCCTTTCCAACTTCATCTCGTAGATCTTTTGAAAGTACCTTCCTGCCCATAGTGGATTCTTTGCTTTGAATTGCAGTACTAAGCAGCAGAGTCCTATAAAAAATATATATTTATTCTAGTCTATTATATTCACTACAATTGATCACAGATGGAAGCCAATTAGCTTTATCTGTAATCTGGAAGGTGGTTGGTTATACCTCAGCAAGTTTGCAATTATAAAGGGGGGGAGGTATTTATCTAGGTTTATCCAAATGGGGTATTTAAGTGTTTTAATTCTAAATCATTCTCAGAATTTTTTTTAGAATTTTAATTGCACTTGGATATTGTGGGTTACTGTGTGTAAATAAAGACAGAGAAAGTCTGATTTTATGTGTTTTCATTTCAGGTTGTAAGGTTACAAAATGTTAACATTTTTAAAAGGGGATGATGACTTTCTATACCCACTGTATATGATGGGATGTATATGACATGAAATGTAAATATTTATGACAGCAACTAATGGGGATCCAAATAAGAGATAGTGTTGTTTACTCACTGATCAAGACCCACAAGTTCTTACCTTTGTTCAGCAGAAAAGACTCTCCTTGAACTTTATACGTTTTCCCATTGACCAGTCATTCTTCATGGACACACAGATGGGTACAGGGGAGGTTTGTCTCTTCTGATAGATAACGCTTCAAAACAACAGAGGAAGTTCACATACACTTAGGTTGGAGTCATTAAAACTAATTTTTCAAGTGCTCCATAGATTCATGTTAACGAACTGTAGTTGCGGCAAGCCGGTTAGGACATCTGCTTTGTGCATTACACAAGTAATTTTTACAACAGTTGCCTATAGACAGGCTTTTTAAAATTAGTTTAAATGTACTTGGCCTAGGTGTATGTAAACTTCTGACTTTAACTGTATTTTTCTTCTTTAGAATGGTATTTCATCTACATGTAATTTACTTTGCCATTTAATTTATTGACAATTCATGATTAGTTAACCCAGACAACCAATGACCTGGCCAAAGGCTTTCAATTGCAGGAGAAAAAGACAACACACAACCCTTCAAATTACAGCCCGTTATTTACTGGGTAGTTCCCACGGAACTACGTACTGTAGTAACAAGAATGTAAGTACGTGGTAAGAATGGGTAGTTATGCAGGAACAATGTAGGTGTTACGTGTACTTATATGGATGAAGAACAATACTACTCCTAAACTACTTAGTAGACAGACAGATGATAAAAAAGCCATTTTGAAAGTAAATCATTTTCATTCTTATTTGAGCTTATGAATTTACCATTTAATGGCGACATTACTAATTATTTTATTGCAAGTTTGCTCAAAGAATTAAGGATTTAAGAGAGAACTGATAGATGATGTGCATTTGTCCCTGCTTTGCGCAACTTTTCAACATACCAACACATGCTTTGGCAAATCGGTTCTTGCCAAACCAAAAGCTGTGTTGGCATCAATCATAGATGTATGCATTGAGTATCATGAATCAAGACACAGAAAACACTTATCTGTTGGGAGTCCTACATCCCCCACCGCTTCTCCCTGAAAATAGGCGCCCGCATAAACATTTTTTTCTCCAATATGCAGGATCGAAAGCGCTCAAAATTACTATTATTTCATCGCATTGAAAGCAAGAAGCTGACAAATTAAACGGATAGGCTTAAAAAATATGAGGCAGTCAGATTTGACTCTTGATGAGGACAACTAAACGTTAACATTAGAAGGCATACTTTAAATGTGGATATCCAAAGGTGCCTGGCTCACATTTTGATAGTTGCCCAATATGCAAATCCCCCAAAATATTGTGTTCTTTCCAAATGTAGATACAAATAAGATCCATTAGCTTATGGTGGAAATACACATTAAAACTAGTACATTTCGTAATAATACTTGGTAAAAAGAAAATAAATATGTGGTAAATTATCATTTGTTAACAGTTAATACTCCATAACATACCTTCACAACATCTTCGTGTTGTAGCATATTCTTTCCCATACCTAGTGTACTTCACCCTTACTTACCATGTAAGTTCCTAGTAAGTCCATCATTTTAAACTAGTTCTTATACAGTACCAACACAACACTTACGGTGTAAGTACTAGGAAAAAGGGCTATAACTTATAACGGTGTCTGTTCCCACATAGGTACAGTGTAGTTACAAGGAAAGAGGGCTGTAACTTGAAGCGGTGTCTGTTCCCATGTAGTTACAGTGTAGTTACAAGGAATAAGGGCTGTAAACACACAATATCTGGACACAAACTAAAAGGAATTACACATTACTTTGAACAAACAAATACACATCACTAACAAACATGGACTGAAAATCTTTTTTGACTTCCCTCTTCAACTACATTTTACTGATGAATTAGACCAACTGATTTACTTTCTCTTTGAAAACGTAGACTGAATAACTAAGCTAAAGTAGCAGGACATCAAAAATGATGACTTACTCCTGTTTTCAACATCAAAAGAAGTCACTCTCGGTTTTCAATTTTGAATTATAGTTAGGAAATACTTAATCTGTTCCAGTTTAAAGATTACATTTAAAAAAATGCTGCTCAGTCGTATCAAAATGGATTCTGTAAAAGAAAATGTTACTTCTGTTTTCAGCTGTGTCACCAGGAGGTGGAGTTAACAGACATTTGATCTCATTACCTTTGCTAAACAAACACAGGCTGTTGTTTTGGTGTTTTTCATTTTTTAGGCTTTACTATTGAAAAATGTTTAGATGTCCCACAACACTAATCTGTACTAAACAGATTTAGTATGAGAGAACATGTGAGAACTAGGAATGTGAAAGAAATAAGATTGCGTAATAGACCCCATATTAAACAGCTCCCAATTATCTGTTTCATTAATCTCATCAGTGAAGTCTGACATTCCACTGACTGTAAAAGACATCAAACAAAAGCAGCAGTTGTATTGGATTTGTAAATGATAAGTTGTTACTTTTGCGGCTATGAAAAAGCCTCTATATCCTGTGTCTGTGTGTCCCCAGAACCATGACTGAAGAACGTTGTCCTACCAGGTTGTGGTGTGATCCTGGACTACTGATAAATTGTCATAACTGTGGTAAGACAGTGTGTTGTTTGTTCTTTTTAATTTTTTATTTAATCTTTATTTCACCAGGCATGTCAATTAAAAACAAATTCTTGTTGATAATAACGGCCTGGCACAAGGAAACAAAGGCCTTCAATCAAAGGGATTAAATCAAAGAGACAACACAGACAGAAGACACATCGTAATAGACACAGTCCCAACAAAGAGACAATTCAACCATGCTCATAGAGAGACTCTTAACTACAAACGAAAGACGCAGACAACAGCATACATTAAAAACCTTAGACCTGGCTGCAGAAAATAAAATAAAAAATACGGCAGGGCAAAAATAGGTTGGCAACAAGCAAAGAAGAAAACAAGACAACATGGCAAAACTACAATAGATAAACCAATGTAATAAATAAGCCAGGGCAAAAAAAAAAAAAAAACGTGCACCCCTTGGGATCCCCAGGATCAGGATTGAGAAACACTGAAATAAGCACATCATATGAAGCAGTCACAGTTTTCAGTAAATGTGTTAGAAATTGTGTGTTTAAAAGTAGCAATAATGACAAAAATGAACGGTTGACATTTTTTTTTTCCCAGTTGCTTAGTGCCGCAAACTGAAAGGAAGACTGACTCAGAAATGAGTTTGCGTTGTATAGTTGGCTCAGTAACAAGATGACACAATATGTAAGAATAAGGGGAAGTTCACTCAGCCAGTTTAGCACTCCCATCACAGCATAGCATACACCATTAGCACACAGTGCAGCAGAACACAACAGTTTGCTTTAAATATTTTTACTGGTTATAACTAGAGGACTTCACTGTAAAAAATAGCTGTAAAACTACAAGTAATTACAATGCATTATAGAAGTTACAGTATGCTAGAGTCAACGGTCCACATTCAGTTTTGGCCGTAGTTCACTGAATATTTCATTGCATGAAGAAAAAGTGAAGATTTTATTTCCTGTTTACCATTAAGTAGACTTGGATATGTAACTGCCTCACACAAAATAACTGAAGAGAGGAGACCGGTAGGTTGGCTACCTTTTCTTGAAGCCATAGCAACACTTAATGTACCGCTCTCTGGAATGCAGAGTTATCAGGTGCGACAGCAAATTCACAATTTAAAATCAAGTCAGCTGGCTCCCTCAAAAAGATACACTCCTTTTAAAGATGCCCGACGCTCATTTGAATGGGGGAATACAGAAGACAGGTTAAAGTTTTAGTAAATATTTCAATAAATGTACACTCAACAATTGCAATGTAATAATATTTTATTTCAATAAAAAATTGTTTTACAAAACATTTACGGCATTCTTTAAACATTTGTCTTGAATATGCACACTGAGTATAAGAAATTAAAGGGCATACATTCAAACACTTTAGCTAATTTCTAACAAAACAAATCTACTATGCCATCATTACTTCTTAAATCATCACTATATTGAGAGATAACATCTTCATATGAAAGCCCCCTGACTTTTTGACCGAGATGCATTGATTTACATTGAAATCATCCTGTACTTGCTTATTGCTATGATATATCATGACACTATTTTTGATTAAGAATTGTTTTACAGATTTGGGAAAATGAGAAAATCCAAGGGGAAATCCATAGGAATCGAACTTTTAACTATGAGAAATTATGTGCAGGTACACTCTGCAGGGAGCATGTTGTTTAAAGCAAAACTGGGTTTTTGACTGCAGGTAAGAAATTGACATTGTGGAATCGGTAACATTCCAGATTTTGTGAATATTAGTGAGTAGTAGATTGTGAAGTCATTAGATATCCAATTACCTTTCTGTTAATACAAGCTTTTGTGCCTGTTTCCTAGCATTTGATTGATTTGATTGAAGTTTGGTGTCCCAGCAGTAACAGAAGGTGTGAAAGTTGTTGACAGTTCGAGACTGAGTTGGATGATGATGTTTTTGAGGATATAGAAATAAGGGTTCCCAAAGGGTTGTTCTTAATGGGTTGAGGTTCTTCCCAGAAACATTTGCTTCTGAAAAACTCTTTTTTGAAGAAAGTATTCTTCAAGGGTTTTTTGTAAGACTAAGGGTTTCATTAAGAACCTTTTTCATACAAAGAACCCTTTTTGAAATAAAGAGTTCTTCAAGAATTGTTGAAATTATGGGTCTTAGAAAATCCTCACCATCAAATATTCAAATGTGTACCCATGTTTCAATCCGAATCAGAGTGTTTTTTTGCCAAGTTTCGCAACAAACAAGGAATTTCTACAAAATGAATACAAAAGAAATAAAAGAAATTAAAACAAATAAGAAGAGTGGACTGAGCATAAAAACAGTAGACTGAGCATTATAAATAATAAATTAAATAATAAATTACAAAAAATAATAAATTACAAAAAAATATGTAGTGCTATTTTTAAATGTAGATGTATGTGGAATCTCCTCAATCAAGTCATTTTACTTGTGTTCTGCCATAGTTGATTTCATTTCATGCAATACAATAGTTTTTTTTTTTAAATAATATTATTTTTAGGCCATTTTCATGTTTTAATGGGATAGAGACATAGACATGAAAGGTGGGGAGAAAGAAGGGATCACATGCAAGAAAGGGCCCAGGCTGAACCCAGCCAACTGCCGAAGGGACTCAGCCTTGTGGTACACACTCAACCGTTGAGGCACCAAATGTGTAAAGTGATTGATCCCTCCAAGGTGAGATACATTGTGTGTAGGTGTTTTAGGCAGTGGAGAGACCATAGAGCAGGGATCATCAACTCTTACCCTACAAGGGCCGGAACCTGCTGGTTTTCTGTTCTAACGCATCGTTAATTGGACCCACCTGGTGTCTCAAGTCTGAATAAGTCCCTGATTAGAGGGTTGCAATGACAAAATGGAGAGGAACTGGCTTCAGGGGCGAGAGTTGATGACCCCTGCCATAGAGAAAAGGATTGAGTAGAGGGGCATTTTTCCGTTGAAGATCTTTTTTATTTGGGATTATTTTTTAATACATGCTGTACAACACAAAACTTTTAAAGGGACTCCCTGGTGGCTCACCGGTAGAGCGCTTACACCAAGGCTGAGTCCTTACAGCAGCTGTCCAGGTTCAAATCCAGCTCTCTCTCTCCACCTTTCCTGTCTGTCTATCTCTATCCCATTAAAGCATGGAAATGTCCTAAAAAATAAGAGGTGTTTTTATAAAGATTGGCTAAGAATACAATGCATATGTGTAATATGCTTGAAATACTGTATATATTGACATATATTTAGAAAACATATTTTTAGTATATGCTTATATTTTTCTTTCTGCCCTGACAATGTTCCCCAACTCTGAGAATTGGTTTTTCCAGCAGGACAATGCTCCATGCCACACAGCCAGATCAAGACCCTGTCCAACACTAACCCAGATCAAGACCCTGTCATGGCCAGCCCAATCTCCAGACCTGAACCCAATTGAAAACTTCTGGAATTTGATCAAGTGGAAGGTGGATGGTCACAAGCCATCAAACAAAGCCGAGCTACTTGAATTTTTGTGCCAGGAGTGGCATAAAGTCACCTAACAGCAATGTGACAGACTGGTGGAGAGCATGCCAAGACGCATGAATGCTGTGATTAAAAATCAGGGTTATTCCACTAAATATTGATTTCTGAACTCTTCCTAAGTTAAAATATTAGTATTTTGTTGTTGAAAAATGAATAGGAATTTGTTCTCTTTGCATTATTTGAGGTCTGAAAATGATGCATCTTTTTTTGGTTATTTTGACCAGTTGTTGCTTTCTACAAATAAATACTCTAAATGACAATATTTTTATTTGGTATTTGGGAGTAATGTTGTCAGTAGTTTATAGAATAAAACAAAATTGTTCATTTTACTCAAACATATACCTATGAATAGTAAAACCAGAGAAGCTGTTAATTTTGCAGTGGTCTCTTAATTTTTTCCAGAGCTGTGTGTGTATATACACTGAACAAAATTATAAATGCAACACTTTTGTTTTTGCCCCCATTTATCATGAGCTGAACTCAAAGATCTAAAACTTTCTCTATGTACACAAAAGGCCTATTTCTCTCAAATATTGTTCACAAATCTGTCTAAATCTGTGTTAGTGAGCACTTCTCCTTTGCCGAGATAATCCATCCACCTCACAGGTGTGGCATATCAAGATGCTGATCAGTGAGCATGAGTATTGCACAGGTGTGCCTTAGGCTGGCCACAATAAAAGGCCACTCTACAAATTGAACGCTTCTATTCCTCACTGAAAACTTTCCTTTTTAACTTTTTTGGAAAGGAAAGAAAAAGGTGCAGTGGTCTCTTAATTTTTTCCGGAGCTGTATAAGGAGTGTTAGGGCAATTCCATCGATTAGAACTCTTAATGGAAGTAAGTACATAGACCAAATTCTCTTGGCACAATTTTGCAGTTTATTTATTTGCAAGGAGAGAAGAGTCACAAAGTTTACAAAATAAACCTGTGAGGTTATACAGTTAAAAGGGGTGTGGTAAGACTGCTCATTCATTCGCTAAAGACAACATTTACTTCTTTATCCCTTCCTCTATCCTGTCCTGGGTGTTACACAAATCACCTCCACTTCCCCGAAAGGGGCTAGGGGATCATCGTAAAAGACAGTCGGCCACATTCCTGAAGAACAAAGGACAGATACCCTTATTGGTTTAGGCAGATTAACAGATGGCCAGGGGACCCAATGATCTACTGATATCATTCAGACATGTCACAAACAAAGACCATAGTCACATACCCGGCATTCAAAAAGCAGACAATATTAAAATGTACACTGGTTCAAGAAATTCCATGACAGTAGTTAGATAAAAAATTGGGTTTTTCCTGTTTGCATAGTTATAATGGAGCACTGGCATCTGTTATGTTTTACATCTTACATTTACAGAATTTGTTTATTTGGAAATTGTTTGTTTGATGTAAGGTCTAACATTTTAATGGTTGAATAGAATGGATCTAACCATTTCTGATTTGGCTAAGCAAAGTCATGTTTGACAGTCTTATCCCACTGCTAGTTGCTATCGGGCATAAATATAGCACAAGGAATCAAACATCAACCATGCCATTTCTGGATGGAAAAGGAAATTTGACACAAACTATTATGGAAACTTGTCTTAATGGGGTGTAAAATTCACTCTAATGATGGAACTTCTGAGATCCACAAGTTTTCAGGACTGATCGATTGTCTTCATTGTTGGGAGTTGACGGAACAATACGCAGTGGATGAAAGTCAGATGGACTGCTGAACCACGCTAATCGTTATTTTGCAATTATACGTTCAACAGATCGGGACATCACAACCCCTTTTCTGATGATCCATCACATCACTGACTGGACAAAGACAACTCAGTGTGTGAGTATCAGCAACATGTTCAAGAAGGATTTCTACAACCAAACTGGTCGAATGTGTTCCAAATCTTCCTGACCACTCACATGGCCAAACGATGCCAGGGTCAGATCACTTGGCTTCACATTCCATTTCTAGATGAATCATCCTAAAGGACTCCACATACCAAAGGTCACATGGTCCCAACACAGTGGAAGACACAGTTGTGGTGTTAATCTCAAAGTTTCAAATTGAAGTTTTGGAAACTCACTACTCCACTACACACCTACACTGACTTGTTAGGACAACCAGGCAATTTGCTGGGTCCACATCACACTGACTGCATTAACTGATGTTAGAACATTACATCACTGATACAAGACAGAGAAGACTGAAGACAAGGACTACAGGACACTTGATTGGAAACTAACTTCGTTCCTTACAATCAACAATTTTGCTAAATGAACTGATATGGTGATTTCATATGTACAGTTGTGCTCAAAAGTTTGCATACCCTTGCAGAATTGTTATCATATGTACCATTTGTAAAAAAAAAACATGTGAAGGCAAAACACATCTTTTATTTCTTATTGGATTCACATTCAATCCTGTAGGTCATAACAGAATGGCAAAATCACAAAACAAAACATGGCAACAAAGAAACAAATGAAATGACCCCTTCAAAAGTCTGCATACCCTTAGTTCTTAATACTGTGTATTTCCCCCTTTAGCATCTATGACAGAGTGCAGTCTTTTGTAATAGTTGTCTATGAGGCGCCAAATTCTTGCAGGTGGTATAGCTGCCCATTCGTCTTGGCAAAATGCCTCCAGGTCATGCAAAGTCTTTGGTCGTCCCCAAGTTTCAGGACAGATCTATTGTCTTCATTGTTGGGAGTTGACGGAACAATACCCAGTGGATGAAAGTCAGATGGACTGTTGAACCACACATTGTGCAAACATACCTATCCCAGGTTAAAGGCAATGCAAGTTTGTCATTAAATGAAATTCATAACACTACAATCAATGCAAATGAATTTTGTTACACACTCCTGCCAGAATTCTACCTTGTAGCTTGATTTCCTCTCTAGAATATTTCAGGTCATTGAGATTCTTTGTGCTGAGAAGGCACTACACTTTTAATGACCTTTGGTGTGAACTTTATCATCACAAAGGGGGTATACAGGAAGCAGCTGTTAAGATAAAAGATTCTGGTATATTCCTTTGATGGTCTTCTTCAAAGTATGCAACATTGGATGGTTAGATTTACAATGTTGATTTGTTTCCCAATCTCTTGTGCTTTCTACATAAGGGTGAAGGTGCCTGTACTCAGGTAGAGATCCGTGCCAAGCAACACATCTCTCCATGCTGCATGTTAAACTCAATAAAGAGCTCAACAATACTTTGTAATTGACAAGGTGTCCTGTGTGTTAGGTTCTGTTTTTGTTCTGGTTGGTTGTTTTATTCATTTTTTTTTTCTTTGTTCTTGTACGTAGCCTGTCTTTGTCATTATCGCTTTCATCTGTGTCTTGTTTGCCCCCTCGTTTTGTCTCTATTTAAATTCTTCCTGCCCTAGTGTGTTTTGTCAGTTATTTTTGGTTGTCACGGTTGTTGTTTTTAAAGGTTTATGGCACTTTCAGTCATTGGAATTCTACACCCACTGTGCCTGTGTCCTGCAACACAACCTCCTGAAAGTGTGACACTGTGCAGTCTGAAGAATTCCATGACAAAGTCTACTATAAAGTAGTTAATTATTAATGATGACAAGATATCTCTACTTTTATTGCATGGGGCGTTTAGTAAAAAGGTGTGTTCTTGTTACTTTCTACCCCCTGAGGCCCACATACAGTGAGGGAAAAAATATTTGATCCCCTGCTGATTTTGTACGTTTGCCCACTGACAAAGAACTGATCAGTCTATAATTTTAATGGTAGGTTTATTTGAACAGTGAGAGACAGAATAACAACAAAAAAATCCAGAAAAATGCATGTCAAAAATTTTATAAATTGATCTGCATTTTAATGAGTGAAATAAGTATTTGATCCCCTCTCAATCAGAAAGATTTCTGGCTCCCAGATGTCTTTTAAACAGGTAACGAGCTGAGATTAGGAGCACATTCTTAAAGGGAGTGCTCCTAATCTCAGTTTGTTACCTGTATAAAAGACACCTGTCCACAGAAGCAATCAATCAATCAGATTCCAAACTCTCCACCATGGCCAAGACCAAAGAGCTGTCCAAGGATGTCAGGGACAAGATTGTAGACCTACACAAGGCTGGAATGATCTACAAGGTGACAACAGTTGGTGGGATTATTCGCAAATGGAAGAAACACAAAAGAACTGTCAATCTCCCTCGGTCTGGGGCTCCATGCAAGATCTCACCTCGTGGAGTTGCAATGATCATGAGAATGGTGAGGAATCTGCCCTGAACTACGTGGGAGGATCTTGTCAATGATCTCAAGGCAGCTGGGACCATAGTCACCAAGAAAACAATTGGTAACAATTTACACCGTGAAGGACTGAAATCCTGCAGCGCCCGCAATGTCCCCCTGCTCAAGAAAGCACATGTACAGGCCTGTCTAAAGTTTGCCAATGAACATTTGAATGATTCAGAGGAGAACTGGGTGAAAGTGTTATGGTCAGATGAGACCAAAATCGAGCTCTTTGGCATCAACTCAACTCGCCGTGCTTGGAGGAGGAGAAATGCTGCCTATGACTCCAAGAACACCATCCCCACTGTCAAACATGGAGGTGGAAACATTATGCTTTGGGGATGTTTTTCTGCTAAGGGGACAGGACAACTTCACCGTATCAAAGGGACGATGGACGGGGGCATGTACCGTCAAATCTTGGGTGAGAACCTCCTTCCCTCAACCAGGGCATTGAAAATGGGTCGTGGATGGGTATTCCAGAATGACAATGACCCAAAACACACGGCCAAGGCAACAAAGGAGTGGCTTAAGAAGAAGCACATTAAGGTCCTGGAGTGGCCTAGCCAGTCTCCAGACCTTAATCCCATAGAAAATCTGTGATGGGAGCTCAAGGTTCGAGTTGCCAAACGTCA
>JACXGI010013223.1:10458-21550 GCA_016801175.1 Esox masquinongy | reverse complement strand
TGACCGTCATCTTGAACTTCTTCCATTTTCTAATAATTGCGCCAACAGTTGTTGCCTTCTCACCAAGCTGCTTGCCTATTGTCCTGTAGCCCATCCCAGCCTTGTGCAGGTCTACAATTTTATCCCTGATGTCCTTACACAGCTCTCTGGTCTTGGCCATTGTGGAGAGGTTGGAGTCTGTTTGATTGAGTGTGTGGACGGGTGTCTTTTATACAGGTAACGAGTTCAAACAGGTGCAGTTAATACAGGTAATGAGTGGAGAACAGGAGGGCTTCTTAAAGAAAAACTAACAGGTCTGTGAGAGCCGGAATTCTTACTGGTAGGTAGGTGATCAAATACTTATGTCATGCAATATAATGCAAATTAATTATTTAAAAATCATACAATGTGTTTTTCTGGATTTTTGTTTTAGATTCCGTCTCTCACAGTTGAAGTGTACCTTTGATAAAAATTACAGACCTCTACATGCTTTGTAAGTAGGAAAACCTGCAAAATCAGCAGTGTATCAAATACTTGTTCTCCCCACTGTAACTCATCAGTTCAGCGACTAAATTCAACATCTTACTGGCTGATTACATGAAAAGTTGGCGTACCCTGCTGCACTCCAAGTACATGGTTGCCTAGCCCTGCACTAGGTTACCCATGGAATGAGTTGGACTCCACTGTTGTACATTGTTTTGCTCAGTTAATGTACACACTTTTCACTTGTCATGACATTTAAATTTCCTCATACAACCAAAAAACTGTAATCTAAGTGTATAATCAAACTGTTTCATCTCAGGTTTTTTTCAATCATGCTTGTCAATAAGTATTTTATTGTTTGAATTTCTCATGTAAGAACACCAGCTAAAAGGTATCAGCATGGGGACACATTAAATATTAAACTTTTGCAGTTACCCTGAAAAGGTTTTACAGCTACTGTTTGCAGCCTGTGAAGTCACCTCTCTGAAATGAGTTTCTGCAGGTTGGGATGTCTGTTAATCCCAGTGTTGTGATAACAAACCTTAGTTAAATTGCTAGAATCTGTAAACCAGCCCAGGCAGTATCCAAAGAGCTTTCATGTTCATTTCACCATGTTAATTTCACTAGAGGCTGTGCCAATGCTAACAAACAAATAGGTAGAGCACTAAGTGGAAATCAAAGCATTGACCCAGGAGAACAGAATAGCGACAACAAGTGTTTCAGATGTGGATTGACAACACAAAAAAAACAATGAATATGGAGCCAAAGCTGCCAAATACTTGTACAGAGACAAATGCAAACACAGACAAACCAGTTAGAGCTGTGAATAAACCAGGCAGTGGAAGGAAATTCATAGGAGAAGCACTTTTTAAGAGAATGTTTGAAGCACTCAGGTGTTACGGGGCTTACTGAAGCAATGTCAGTTCAGTATAGCAGCCAGACAGATTTGTGCAGCTAGCGCATGAATATGAGTTTCTTTTCAAAGAACTATACAGTGCCTATCAAAAATGTTCACCCCCTTGTACTTTTCCATATTTTAATTGACAACATGAAATCTAAATATATTCAATTAGGATGTTTTGCCAATGAGCATCACAAAAAAGCCCATAACATCAAGGGGAAAAATAAAATCTGCATTTTTATCAACACTAAAAAACAGAATATAGTTGCAGGTCTACCCCAGAGAGGAAAACCGCTCCGGGTAGCATGTCAAGGGCAGTGAGCACTTCCAGCAGATAGAATGCCATAATTAAGAAATTGAGAGAATATGGCGCAATGGTGAAACATTACTGTAAAGTACTGAAAAAAGTGTCTTCAAACACTGAGTATCCAGATGAGAAGTGAGGGAGGCCATTAAGTGGCCCAATGGCAACTCAAAAGAAGGTACAGCCTTCCACGACTGAGCTGGGAGACACGGCATAGCAAGCAAGCAAGTTTATTTAGATATCACAGTTCATACATTCATACATACAGAAGCAATTCAATGTGCTTTACAATGAAAAGAAAAATATAAAAATGCAATAGAATAAAAAACAGTCAGATTGTTACAATTCTCTAACCAGCCTCCAGGAGGACTCACTACCCCAGTATTTCAATCCTTGTACTCCAGCACTAGGATGAAACCGTCAGTCCCTTTGTGAGATAAACTCTGCATAATCTCTTGGCCTATTGAAGAAGATTGCTCATTTCGCATCTCGGCTAAACTTTGCCAGAAGGAATGTTTGAGACTCTGAGACTATGTGGAAGAAGATACTATGATTTGATGAGACCAAAACAGAGCTTTGTAGCTTCATTGCTATGCTCTGTTCGACACAGGCCTAACGCAGGACGTCATTCTGAGAGCACCATTCCTACAGTATAGCATGATGGTGGCAGCATTGAGGGCAAAATGGATGCAGAGGACTGGCAATAAATCAAAATTCATCTTCAGACTAAAGCAGATTAACATCTTTAGACATGTTATCACGGCAAAGGGATAAATCCAGACTCAAAGAAAGCGGAGTCTTTTCACACTTAGAATGTGGACACCGCGAACACCAAGTATAGAATCTATAAAAGGACACAAGGAAGGACTCTTTGTAGATCTCGCTCTCTGCATCTGAGCCGGGACGCCACTCGTTTCAATCTACTGCAAGTGCTGATCGTCTTTGACATTCAACAAGGAGCTGTTATCTTCTCTGACTTGGAGAGGCCAATGGGATGAAGACTCAACCACACTAGTACCAAAGGCTAAAGGATGTCAGCAGTGAGCATGAGGGGAGTTGTAAGGACCTGAGCAGTCTGCAACGTAAGAGGAGACCAGCATAGCAGGCACCTGGATGGATCGTCACCAGCTCCTTAGGACTTACCAGAAGTATTTTGTGGGCACAGTGTTCTCCACATCGGGAAGTCAAGTGGCTGGATCTGGTTCTGATCATGTTTGCCTACTGATTCAACGGTCATACGGTTTTCTAGTCAGGGATACCTGTTAATAATGTATTTTCCAAACGGTAAGGTCAGGTTTACTGTAATGACTACAGGGTCTTGTCTGTGGGGTATCGGCATGACATAGCAGGTGTAGAAATGGGAAAACACAAATTTGTAATTACAACAAGGGCCTGGCACGACACACAAGTAGATAAAAAGGTCATATACAGAAGAAACCAGAAATGTGAAACCGGAGAATTGGTTTCCACAATGTGCATATGTACCACCAGTAACTGTTCACATCATGCAAGGAGAGGTGATGGTTTTGTTGCAAAGACATATTACCTGGTTAAACTGTTTCTTAGGTTAACTTTTTTGTTTAATGACAAAATACAAACACCCAACCTTGTAACTCTTTGATATCTGAACCCAACAATTGCATCTAGGGAAACTGGAATAGGGTGGTGAGAGTTCCACCTGTTACAAAACAATGAATATTAGACATGGCCTCTGTTATTACATATTTTCAGAAAGATTTTGATTATTTTCATGACCCTTTTAATAGTAATGATTTTCATGACCCTTTTCAAAGACGGTCCTACATGCAAGGCAATAGCATTAAATTGAACACAAAGTTCATGTCTAATATTCACCTTCTAATCACCTCCTCACCTGAGACCCAATGGTTGTTAAATGGACAGTCTTCTTCTATAGGGACAGTAAAATAATAATTTTGGAACCCTTGTTGTCTGAAAGTATCATACCAAAGTTCATGTAATGTTACATTACTCTTAGATGGAACTTGCTTCTACAACATTTTCTTACAAAATGTTGTCACCATCTTTGGCCTCTGGGTGGAGAGTAAAAAATATTTGTATGATGGGAGAGAAAGGTGAGTGTATGTGTACACTGTTACTCCAATCCTGTTAGCTGCTGCCCGTTGTTGCCATGTAGTGTTTCCGCTCTGGACTCAGCCACAGAGGGCTAGAGCTGCAATGAGTCCCTGCAGTATGGTGGGCTTCAGGGACTGGGTAAGCAGCCAGAAATCCCACGGAGCAATCCCCAGCAGCCACCAGCTGGTAAACTGCCTTCTCTGGCTCCTGGATGTGAGCTGCACCTACTCCCTATTCACTGCCCTCACTCTAATCCCTAAACAGAGTTTAAACTGGATCCTGGATGTGAGCTGCACCCACTCCCTATTCACTGCCCTCACTCTAATCCCCAAACAGGGTATAAACTGGATCCTGGATCTGAGCTGCACCTACTCCCTATTCACTGCCCTCACTCTAATCCCTAAACAGGGTTTAAACTGGATCCTGCATCAGCTGATTCAACTGCGAAGCTGCCTGTCCCTGCCTTTAGAATGCCCACTGTTGACCATCTTCTTAGCTATCTGTGAAAAAACAGTATGGAAATGTATGCACTCACTAGCGTAAAAACAGTATGGAAATGTATGCCTCACTAGTGTAAAAACAGTATGGAAATGTATGCACTCACTAGTGTAAAAACAGTATGGAAATGTATGCACTCACTTGCGTAAGAACAGTATGGAAATGTATGCACTCACTAGCGTAAAAACAGTATGGAAATGTATGCCCTCACTAGTGTAAGAACAATATGGATATGTATGCACTCACTAGCGTAAGAACAATATGGAAATGCATGCACTCACTAGCGTAAAAATAGTATGAAAATGTATGCACTCACGAGTGCAAAAACAGTATGGAAATGTATGCCCTCACTAGTGTAAAAACAGTATGGAAATATACACTCACTAGTGTAAGTCGCTCTGGATAACAGTGCCTGCTAACTGACCTAAATGTAAATGAAAACATGGCCGGAGGAACACTGGACACAACAGATCCATGGGGCCTGCATATAATGTTATTTTCTCGGGTGAGTAGCCATTTTTACCCTTCATCTTTAAAAATTTTATAATTAACCCTTTGTCCTTTCCCTATTGTGTTTTGCCGTAAGGATAAATAATTTCTGGGTTTTAGTAGAACAGTACCTACTGTTCAACATCTGTTTTTGTTGCAATTTATCTCCACATGAGGGAGCTCGGTGACAAGACATTGTGGATGTTTTTAGGTGAACTGCAGTCTACTTATCCCAATTTTTCCCCAAACTGTTGTTACATACAATTCGTAAAAATAGTATGGAAACGTATGCACTCACTAGTGCAAAAACAGTATGGAAATGTATGCACTCACTAGTGTAAAAACAGTATGGAAATATACACTCACTAGTGTAAGTCACTCTGGATCACAGTGCCTGCTATATGATCTAAATGTAAATGAAAACTTGGCCGGAGGAACACTGGACACAACAGATCCATGGGGCCTGCATATAGTGTTATTTTCCACAAGAGGGTGCTCGGTGACAAGGCATTTTGGATGTTTTTTGGTGAACTGCAGTCTACTTATCCCAATTTTTCCCAAACTGTTGCCCTGTTTTTTTGTGCGCAAGCACGTATATACAATTCTTAACACATTCATATCACACCCAAACGCAAATCCCTGAGATATCTGATGTATACTTCATTGCACAAAAACCCTACATGAAAGACCTTGAGGCTACTGCAATAGTTACCATATCAAATTAGATACCAAATTAGTCATATCGTCCACATGATCGATATTCAGGTCCAATAATAGCTCACAGGGAAAGATTTAGTCAAAATAAAGTATAAACTAATTGATATTTGTTGAACTCTAAAAGAAATAAATCCAATTTGGCGAAATGCTGTTTGCAACCAACCAATTACAAAACCCAGTACTTTCTGTTGCTCAGAGTCAATAAGTATCTGTGTTACATTCACTAAGATGATTTAATTACACCACTTGGTTCACATTTGATCTGAAAGATAGCTGTCAAATTGCCAGTGAGTATCATAAGAAATAGACTGTTGCTCATCGCTTGGATAGACAGAAATACTGTAACAGGCACGCCAGCACTGGAGAAATACCTGCCTGCACCAGTCTGTTGATCAATGCACGGGCGTAGTGCAGGCTAGTGCGTGTGCGTGTGTTTGTGAACAGAATATTGCAGTATCCCTACGCGGTTCTTGCAAATAGTGCAATTCCTTTCTTTTTGATGAGTAACAGTAGGCATTCTGCGCCATTTCAGTGATTGCAGTGGTCATTATAAGATTAATAAATAATTATATTCTGCCGCATTTGTGGTGTGCAGTTTTTAGATGCACGTTCGCAGGGTGGCGAATGGCGTCATTTTGCGAAGGGATATAGCCAATGCGGATAATATTGGCGGTGACGCGGCATTTAGCTAGCTAGCTACACTCATTCAACCATCCATTCAGGCTGACCTGCCAAATTTGAGGCTAAGACAAGCTAACGTATGCTAGCTAGTTCACGGTAACCAGGTGACATGTAAATTCGCTAGCTTGATTTAAACTAAGTTGGTCAGTTGTCTATTGTATCAATCTGGCATGATTTCATTATGGTTTCCAGAAACTAGTTTTTACTAGTTCATCCAGCTAAATTGTTAGCTATCGGTAAATTGTCTGGCTATTTAATACCCCGTGAGCAATCGCCGGCGTTTTGCTGCTGGCGGGCCGCTGGTGGCTATAATGTCATACAGCCAGCGGGCCACCAGCTTTTGCCGCTTTTCTCCTGATCTCAATTTGCATCAGCTAATTTGCATCTCTGGCGCCTTTCCACCAGCAGCCTGACTGCTTTACGCTCGCGGCTAGCTGCCGTAGAGAGAGCGTGCGCTGTGATCTGCTGTATCTGCTTGTGTTGCCATTTTCTTCCAGCAGAGATGCTATTGTACCCCTTTTGTTCTTGCACTGATTATTTGTATTATCAAATCTAAATGTATTTATAAAGCCCTTTTTACAACAGCAGTTGTCACAAAGTGCTTTTACAAAACACCCGGCGTTAAACCCCAAGGAGCAAACAACAGTAGTGTTGAATTTCAATGGCTAAGAAAAACTTCCTAAGAGGCCGAAATTTAGGAAGAAACCTAGAGAGGAACCAGGCTCAGAGGGGTGGCCAGTCCTCTTCTGGCTGTGCCGGGTGAACATATTAAGAGTACAAATTGTAATAATTAATAAATGCATGTGGGCTGAGTCCAGAGTCTATTTAAACTTAGTCCAGGTCGGAAGCATGACCAGATAGGGACAGGGACAACACGGTTGAGGGGGGAGGTGTCAGCACAGTGCCAGCTGAAATTGTCAGGTATCGTCTTGATCTGCAACACAACCAGGAGGACTTTGGACAGAGACAGCAACGGGTCTTTTTTCGGGATTTATAGTGGAGAAGGAGAACTGACCCTACTTCCCCAGCACAATAGTATAGCAGCGTAAGACCTTGGGGCTGAGACAGGGGGGTCCAGTGACACTGTGGCCCTATCCGGGGGAGGCCCCGGACAGGGCCCAACAGGCAGGAAATCAATCCACCCACATTGCCAAGCATCAACCAAAGGGACACCCACCAACCACAACCACCCAGAAAGAGGGTTGAGTATTGCCACCAGAGTACAGCCCAATTGCACAAGTGCGCAACAGAGAGACAACAACAAGCCAGTGACTCCGCCCCCGAATGGCATTGGAGGGAGGGCATCCCAGTGGCGATGAGAGCCCATCTGGCAAGACAGCAAGGGTGGACAGTATCAAGCCTTTCTGGTAACCTTCACGCCCCTGGGCCAGACTACACTAAATCATAGACCATGCTGTAGAGATAAGCCTTTAGTAGACACTTGAAAGTTTGCACTGAGTTTGCAATTCTAACCTTAATTGGCAAATCATTCCACAGTAGTGGAGCTCTATGAGAGAAGGGCCTGCCTCCGGCTGTTTGTTTAGAAATTCTAGGTACAATTAAAAGGCCTGCATCTTGCGATCTAAGGTTACGTGTAGGTATGTATGGCTGGATCATTTCAGTGAGGTAAGTAGGTGCAAGTCCATGTATTGATTTATAGGTTAACAATAAAACCTTAAAATCAGCCCTAACCCTAACAGGCAGCCAGTGTAAAGAGGCTAGTACTGGAGTAAAGTGTTCACATTTTTTTTGTTCTAGTTAGGATTCTAGCAGCCGTGTGCAGCACTAATTGAAGTTTATTTATTGATTTATCAGGGTAACCGGAAAGAAGAGCATTGCAGTAATTTAATCTAGAAGTAACAAAAGCATGGATTAGTTTTTTTGCATCAGTTTTTGATAGAAAGTTTCTGATTTTTGCAATGTTTCAAAGATGAAAATAAGCAACTCTTGAGACATGTTTTATATGTTCATTGAAGGAAAGGTCAGGGTCAAGGGTAACGCCGAGGTTTCTCACAGTTTTTTGGGATATGACCATGCAGCCGTCAAGGTACACAGTGAGATCTGCCGACAAAGCTCTTTGTTTGTTGGGTCCTAAAACGAGCATTTCCGTTTTTCTTGAGTTTAAAAGCAAGAAGTTCTCTGTCATCCACTTCCTAATATCTGACATGCATGCTTCCAAAGTAGCTAATTTAGGGGCTTCTCCATGCTTCACTGAAATATATAACTATGTGTCATCAGCATAACAGTGAAAATTGACATTGTGATTCCGGATTACATCACCCAGAGGCAGCATATATAGTGAGAACAATAATGGGCCCAGAACCGAGCCTTGAGGAAAACCAAAACATACCTTTGATTTGTCACAGGATATGCCATCCACACATACGAACTGATATCTTTTAGATAAATAAGATTTAAACCAGGCTAAATCTTATTTATCTGAAAGATATCAGTATTAACTTTATTTTAATATTGTTAAATCTTAGTGTACAGAATTTTGGTAAACATTGGTAGTTTATAAATAAAATAGACGTTGACTTTTGCACTATTGCTTGTGTAAAGGACCTTTGTGTAGACATGTACAGTAAACACATAGAAACAGCCGTCTCTCGCGATTGCTTACCATAATTTATCCCGAACTAATGGCCATTTTCCATTGCATGGTACCGGCTCAACTACTCACCTATAGCCTCGTCTTTAATCGTTTCATGTGGGACAGTTCTTTACTGTGTTTAAACACCGTCGTGTCCGTGGATGGCGCTGTAGCGAATGTGAATTGCACGTAAGGCAAGACAATTGCCATTTTGCACGCTAGGAATCCCACGTTCTAGTAATGTGAAATTTTAGTGATTTGGTTATTTAAGTCTCGTTCAGGAAAAGGAACAACTCTTTTTCAAAGGGTGTAAGGTATAAGCTATATGCTCTGAATTGGACAATACAACATGTGGATTATGATATTGTTTTACTACAATTTGATTAACTCTAGAAACAAACGAAGATCAAGATTTTTTTGGACATGGGACTGAAAATGATTGAACGCCGACTCACCTACATAGCTATGGTGAGTTGTGTTCTTATTATAAATAACTAAGTGTTGTTAGGTTACTGAGTAAGAACGTAATGACTGTTTTGTATTAAACAATGACTGTTTGCAATATTCTATTAACATTCGAATTCTTTAGTCAAAGTCACTGGTAGCTGAACGCAAGTTCTAAACCACTGGCGGGAAAACAAGTTATAGAAACTGAGCTTGAAAAAAAACAGCGTTGGCCTGAGATGAAATACCTACAGTAACCCTTGTGTTTCTTCGTGTGTCCACACGTTTGGTTGCTTACTATTTTTTGTTTCTTTGTTTATCCTCAAGTTCGGATGTTTTGTGCTTCTTCGCATATGAACAGTTGAACAGGTATGGTAACATCGTTAGCTAACTTGTCTACATCTTAGTATATCAAGTTAGAATGTTATATGTGCTTATTCCTTGTGACTTTTATCAACTGATACGTAACGTTAGCTAAATCGTGTGGATAACTTTACTCTTGGCAGTAACATTTAGCTAGACTAGCTAAACCTGCACTTGTTACAATTCCGTTACTGAGGTGTCTTGTGTGTCTTTGTGTATCCACATTGTTCTTAGCTGGCCTGTGTGTGTCTTATGCTGCCGGTTTTTTAAACCTTGCTTTCAGGTCATGACGTTTTCTGTAGTTTTGTTCCCAGAGGTGGATGACTGTGTGGCAGTAGTTCCACGCCTGTGGCTCAAAGGGGGACTTTGCTGCTGGCCACCACATAGCATCACCAGCAGGAAGTCCTTCAGCCATGACAAGTTTGCCAGAACTTGTTCACCACCTGAGGACACCTGGGAGGCTGTCCCTTATAAGTTCATCAAGCATGCAGGTGAATTTGAAAACGTAATAACAATTTGAAACTTGGAATGAAAATATGTTTTGCAGGGTAAATGCTTACAAAACCTTAACTTTTCCTAAACACGTGAGAGACCGGACGTGTGTATCGCCAGAGGAGCGAAAATCGTTCCAGCGTGGGCCCCTACCACCCCAAGGACGCACATGTACACCACCACACCCTGTGGATAGCAGCCCTGGAGGTATGTGAATTACATGTTGATCACGTAATTGCTGCAATGTTTACTTGGTTTCACCATATTTACCTGTTCACCAACTTTTATGTTTATTTTGAGGATGGAGCAAGCACACTACTCCGAGGTACTCCACACCACCATGTGGAGGACTGCTACATACAGTATCTCACAAAAGTGAGTACACCCCTCACATTTTTGTAAATATTTCAGTGTATCTTTTCATGTGACAACACTGAAGAAATTACACTTTTCTACAATGTAAAGTAGTGAGTGTACAGCTTGTATAAAAGTGTAAATTTGCTGTCCCCTCAAAATAACACACAGCCATTAATGTCTAAACCGCTGGGTGAGTACACCCCTAAGTGAAAATGTCCAAATTGGGCCCAATTAGCCATTTTCCCTCCCTGGTGTCATGTGACTCATTTGTGTTACAAGGTCTCAGGTGTGAATGGGGAGCAGGTGTGTTAAATTTGGTGTCATCGCTCTCACACTCCCTCATACTGGTCACTGGAAGTCTAATATGGCACCTCATGGCAAAGAACACCCTGAGGATCTGAAAAAAAGAATTTGCTCGACATAAAGATGGCCTAGGCTATAAAAAGATTGCCAAGACCCTGAAACTGAGTTGCAGCACGGTGGCCAAGACCATACAGTGGTTTAACAGGACAGGTTCCACTCAGAACAGGCCTCGCCATGGTCGACCAAAGAAGTTGAGTGCACGTGCTCAGCGTCATATCCAGAGGTTGTCTTTGGGAAATAGACGTATGAGTGCTGCCAGCATTGCTGCAGAGGTTGAAGGGGTGGGGGGGTCAGCCTGTCAGTGCTCAGACCATACGCCGCACACTGCATCAAA
>JACXGI010013223.1:0-10358 GCA_016801175.1 Esox masquinongy | reverse complement strand
GGAAGCCTCTTCTAAAGATGATGCACAAGAAAGCCCACAAACTGTTTGCTGAAGACAAGCAGACTAAGGACATGGATTACTGGAACCATGTCCTGTGGTCTGATAAGACCAAGATAAACTTATTTGGTTCAGATGGTGTCAAGCGTGTGTGGTGGCAACCAGGTGAGGAGTACCAAGACAAGTGTGTCTTGCCTACAGTCAACCATGGTGGTGGGAGGGTCATGGTCTGGGGCTGCATGAGTGCTGCCGGCACTGGGGAGCTACAGTTCATTGAGGAACCATGAATGCCAACATGTACTGTGACATACTGAAGCAGAGCATGATCCCCTCCCTTTGGTGACTGGGCCGCAGGGCAGTATTCCAACATGATAACAACCCCAAACACACCTCCAAGACGACCAATGCCTTGCTAAAGAAGTTGAGGGTAAAGGTGATGGACTGGCCAAGCATGTCTCCAGACCTAAACCCTATTGATCATCTGTGGGGCATCCTCAAACAGAAGGTGGTGGAGTGCAAGGTCTCTAACATCCACCAGCTCTGTGATGTCATCATGGAGGAGTGGAAGAGGACTCCAGTGACAACCGGTGAAGCTCTGGTGAACTCCATGCCCAAGTGGAGTTTAGCAAAGTGTCATTTCTTCAGTGTTATCACATGAAAAGATATACTCAAGTATTTACAAAAATGTGAGGGGTGTACTCACTTTTGTGAGATACTGTAGGTATGTGTGGGTTCATTCACTTAACCCAGATGCTTAACTTGTTATTAAAGCATGTTGCTTCCAATTTTATTTGTCAATTTCAATTTATTTTTAAGGGCAAGAAGGCAGAGGTTGGGGGAAGTTTTAGCTCTGCACATGAAGGTAAGAATGAACATTTTGGCAGACACTGCGATTTGAGTTCTGTTTGTAAAATAACCAAATATTTAAGACTGAATAATTAACTGTCTGTCTTTTAGGGGTGGATGATATGAACCAAAATTCATATCACGATATTTTCCAAGCGATAATGGTATAATATCATGATACACTGTCAACATTTTTTTTTACTTTTATTAGCCCTTCAAAGTAAAAAATGACAAAATATTGCTTTTAAACATACAGAAACAGAACGGAAGGCAATGCACATTTCTTTAATTATGTTTTTTCCTGTGCGAACATGAAACAAACAAAGGTATAAGAGTTAAATAAATATGCAGTTAAATTAAATAAAATATTTGAAGTTTACAGGATGTAAGTAAATGTAAAACAAAAACACTTTTTCATGCCAAACATAAGTGCATTCTTTTTTCAGCATAACACTGGTCATTATGAATTCAACTAACAACTCGCTGCCTCCCTCTTTACAAGTTCTGTGCCAGGAACACCAGCATATTGACAGTTTCTGGTTTCAGAGATGCCCTGTGGCATGTGACCACATTGCCGCCAGTGCTAAATGCTCTCTCAGAGGGGGAACTTGTGGCTGGGATGCATAAATATTTCATTGCAAGTCGACTCACTTGTGGAAAGTTGGATGCGTGACCTCGCCAGCACTCCAAAGGATCAGCCTCACTGTCTGTGTCCATCATCAGAGTGTAGCTGTCCAGCTCTTGCTCGATGACCTGTCTTTGGGTTAAGGCAGGTGCGGGTGCACTATTAGTTTTCTTAAAGAAGCTCCCAAGGCTCTTTTTGGACTTCTTTGCCGATTGTGGAGCAGTGGCAGCTTGTCTCTCTCCCTGATCCCCTTCCACAGCAGTGTTTCCTACCAGGAGGGCTTCCGCCTCAGAGGCAGCTCTCACCTTCACCTCCACCAGCTTCTCAGTGGTCATGTAGGTATTCTTGAAACTTGGGTCCAGAAAGGTAGCCATGGTAAGCAGCTCATCTGTTTCAGGGTTGGTGTATTTGTCAAACAGGTAATCAACTACCCTCATCTTGATGTCTGGGGTCAGTTGGGCTTCACCCTCATTTGATTTCAGAACCTCCGTCTTGAACAAATGGAGGACTGGTTTAAGATACGACAGACTCACATATGCCTCTCCTGACAAGGCGTCTGTAAAATCCTGGAGGGGTTTAAGTGCTGCCGTGATACATTCAAAGACATCAATGTCTTGAGAAGTGGGTGCAAGGTGCCGTGTTTTCTTGTCTGCTGAAAGGACGTGTGATGGCCTTTTCCTGCTCCAGGACTCTTTCCATCATCTGCAGTCGAGATCCCCACCTTGTCGGGGATACCGTGATGAGTTTGTAGAAGGGCAGGTTCAGTATGTCCTGTGCACTTGTCAGGGCCTTCTGCTTCTTCCAACTATAGGAAAATGTGCTGACCAATTTCTTGCACACTCCTGTGGCCCGGGAAACCCGAGGTTCGTTTTGGACACTCCTCTCTGAAAAAAATTATTTTGAAAGAAATTACATATGAATCATAATTATACAATAAACATGATTACAAATGGAATCCATCTATGGAATACATACAACTTTGGTGATTAAGAGAGCTATGTTGTTTTAGAAAACGGGGACATTTATTGAGTAGGCATTTTTTACTGAAAGAGGAAAAGGATGGATTAATATATTGAAATGATAAACTAATGTATCAATTACAAACTACAAATTTTATAGAAAAAGCAAAGGAAAAATGTGAACCACAGAAGGGTATCCAGTGGTATAAAAGAGCCAAAGCAAGGCACTCTTGAGGGAATTTTTTTTTTTTTAATTAAAAGGCCTTTATTGTAGGGGGTAAAAACATGGTAAACGCCAACGCGTTCCTGCTACTGTTTTCCTACAAATATTATAGATTTGCATAACTGTATTCCCCTTAACGCATAGGATCAGGCAGGGAAGTCAGCTATAACGTGTATTGGACGTTGAAACTTATACTTTCCAATAGCAATGTGTAGCCTGTGTCCGAAACACCCTGGTCTTGTCCATCTGTTTAGCACCAATGCTTTGACCATGTTCGCTCTGCTGTCGGTAGTCATGCAAACTTGACGCGACTCTTCCAAGCCCCGGGACGCAAGTGCTTCCCTCAGCCCAGCTGCAATTATTTCTCCGGTGTGGTCGTCTGGGAAATAAGAGGTCTGAAGACACTTGCTTTGCAGCTTCCGGGTTGTCGTCAATATAATGAATTGTAAGGCTTATGTAAGGCTCTGTGGTCCGGCTTGACCATAAGTCTGCAGTGGTGGAGAAGAATACAGCTTTATTGATCTCGTCGGGAACTCTGTTCTTGCATTCTATGTAGAGATTTGTCAGACATGTCTTGAAGTATGTACGGCTCGGGATCTCGTATCTTTGGTCTAGTGTTCGAATCAGCTTTCTGAAACCATCTTTCTCCACTGTTTGAATTGGAAGCAAGTCTTTTGCTATGTGAAACGTAATTGCATGCGTTATTTCATTCCACTTCTTGCTCTTGTTGTCGTAGGGAATACCAGTAACAAATGATGCCTCGATTGATAGCTGAGTGTGGGTCTGGCTTGTGGACCTTTTGGGAATTGCGCCGCTGCTCTGGGGATTTGTTAAACGCATTCTGGTAGATTGTTCATATTCGCACACATGCATGGCTTTCAGGTGGTGAAAAAGATTGCTAGTGTTTCCACCTTTAGCTAGCACAATTCGATGACACAACTTAGAGTACTGTTTGTTGGTTGATGTCGGATAACTTGAAACCAAACCATTTCCAAATGACAGAAGAGGCCCCCTTTTTTTAACCAATTTTTCTTTGTTCGGCAAATCAACCCCACTGCCGTTATTTTCAGACATCCTTAATGCTTGCTTACACTTGCTAACAAAAGCAGTTTACTCCAATGAATGTTTGCTTCCTCTTGAGTTGCGCATGCTTGTTTCTTGACTTTCATTGGCTGGCAAAATGCGTGCAGCATCCATGCTTAAATGTTTTTTTAAGTATGAGGTCACAGCTGGCTCTACAATCAGGTAAAAACAAGACTATATTTGCGCTAGCATGTTGTCTTCATGAAACACTTCATTTGTTTTGAATGTCATGCAATTCTCAAAATCATGTCAGACCATTTAAGTATAATATCTGATTACTGTATTACAGGAGCCATAAGGAAGAATCCTTCCAATCGGGATGCCACCGACGAGGGTGTTCAGAACCAGGTCCCCCAGGTTCCAGAAAGGGGCAGCTGACCGTGCAGGTGGGAGAAGACGTCGCGGCGGTACAAGGGACCTGCCGTGAATATGAATGACATCTCCAGCACAACCAATATTGCTGCTAATCTACAGTACTTTTTTATTTTTATGATTTTTTTTTTTTAACTGCTGCTATGTACAGTGTTTTATATATATATATATATACATTTTTATTTATTTTATTTATCCTTGGCAGTGGGTGATTGGGTGATTGGCTACAATCTGCCGTCTCTATAAGACCTACACACCTCCAGGACGCGAAGGCGAGCAGCAAACATTGGGCCTGGTCCCTCTCACCCTGAAAATGGACTATTCAGAGCTCTCCCCTCTGGCAGAAGGTTGAGGTCTATCAGGACCAAAACCTCTCGCCATAAGAACAATTTTCCAGAGCAGGACACGGTGCCAGGACTGGTGGAGGCTCCGCCCCCGGAGCAGGAAGGGACACCGGAGCAGAGAGAGACTCCGTCCCTGAGGCAGGACAGGGCGCCAGAGCAGAGAGAGGAGGTGGTGACAGCAGGGGCTCAGACCACCCCTCTGGGGGTGTTAGTCGGAACCCCTCTCCGAGCCACTCCGGAGGCGGTGGCGGTAGGAGCTCGGCATCCCACACCTCCGGGGGTGGCACTGGGGGTTCCGGGCTGGAGAATGTCACCAGGACCTCTGGGCTGGGGATCGGCGCAGGAGCCATGGTGCAAGGTGCCAGCACTGGAGGTACTGGACTGGGAACTGGTGGGCAGGAAAGGGAGGCTAGCCATCGCCTCCTCCACCTTCTCCTGCTCCCAGAGCTGCAGGGGCTCTCCAATTGGCCCCCACGAGTGTGGCAGCAGGGGTTCTATCTTCCACCTCTGCAAGGACCCCCATAGCCCCCCCCCCCAAACATAAGGGGTTCTTCTGGGCTTGTCCATGGCGTCGCCAACGTGGTTGCCACCCTGGATCCTAGATGGGATCCAGAGCTAGGACCCAGCTCTGCTTGGTCCTTGGTCGGTGGATCATTTTGTCACGGTTGAGATGAGGCAGGACACGTGGAGCAGAGCAAAAATACATCCTTTAATGTTCTTCTTGTCAAACTTCACAGAAACAAATGAAACCAAAGGAGCGCCACCAACCAAAACTGAGGCACATAGCACATAGAAACAATAGAACTTAAATAGGGTCCCCACACAGCACGGCTGCCTCTAATTGGGGACAACCAAAACTCGAGCGTAGAGATGCCTAGATTCATCCCCATGGTCCCGTCCTGGCTGTGGCCCCCAGGAGCACAGAGATGCCTAGAAGCACCCCAGCCAGGACCTGACAAAAACAATTGATCAAAGATACGATTTGCCCAGCCGTTACTACTTTGCAAGAGAAACACTACCAAAAATGTACAGTGAAGTCAGACAAAAACTATACGACCGCCTCGCAAATGTGGCACTACCCACTGACAGATATATAGTCTAGCAGAACATGTGAGCCATATATGAGCTTGACTGTATATTTTATTGAAGATTGGGGGATAGAAAGTGCGTGTTTCTAAACAAGCTACTTTCCCCAAGACCACACTGGAGAGCATATGGCTGAAGCTTTGCAGGATGCCCTTACAAGCTGGAAACTCGATGAAAGGGGACTGGTTGCCATTACAACCAACAATGGAATCAACTTTATCGAAGCGGTGCAACTGATTAAGTGGCTTAGGATGCAGTGCTTTGGTCACCGGCTTCATCTTGCAATTGGTGAGTTTGCTGAAGGAGTTGACTACGTAATAGTTTTAAAATAATACAAAATATAAATATTATATATACATAATAGGGGTGTAATGGTACGCAAAGTCACGGTTTGGTTCGTACGTCAGATTTTATGTCACAATTCGGCAGGCCCGCCGATAGGGGGGGACAAACGGGTCTGTTGTCCCGGGCCCAGGGTAGGGGGGGGACCCAGAACTGACATTGGGTTGACATTAAAGGGCCCATCTAAGATTATCTCGTCCTGGGCCTAGGCAAGACTGTCAGCTGGCCTGCAATTCGGTACGATTTTGGTACAGTGGAAAAAGACATGGAAAACACAACATTTTTTTAAAATGTATTATGAACTTATAAACTTGTAAACAGTGGCTAATTGGCCAGAATTCTCTGAACAAAGGATAAGTTTGGCTTGTTTGCGCTCGCCATATACAGCTCCGGAAAAAATTAAGAGACCACTGCACATTTTTCTTTTTTTCCAAAAAAGTCTGAGTGAGGAACAGAATGGTTAAAATTAAGAGACCACTGCAAATTGAACGCTTCTGTTCCTCACTCAAAACTTTCCTTTTCAAGATTTTTGGAAAGTGAAGTCAGCACTTATTAAAGTTTTTGTTTTCTATTAAATAAATAGAAATGTAATGAAGTTTGATAAAAACATATTCAAAAGACTTTTCTACATTTTGTATCACAGGACATGGCATGGATGATGGCCACCACTCTCAAGCTATTTCCCTGTGCAAGAAAATAGTGAGCAGCTTCTCCTATACCTGGAAGAAAAGGAGACAATTGGCTGAAGCTCAGATTCAGCTGGGTCTGCCCACTCACGAGCTCATCACAGAGTCCGTTACGCGATGGGGAACAAGGCAGCAAATGATTGAGAGGGTTCTGGAGCAGCAGGGGTCCCTAACCAAAGTTTTGTCCTCTGACAATAAATCCAGGCATCTAGTCCTTACCTGGCAGGATATAGAGCACCTATAGGAGGTCCAGAAGGCTGTCAAACCCCAGCAGGACTTCACATATGCTCTGTCTGGTAAGGACTATGTTACTCTTTCATATGTCAGACCTGTGCCTCATCTTTTCAATACAAGTCTCCTGGCACATGATGATGGAGATGATGGATTTAGTCAAGCGCACTAAGACCACCATTGTGGATTATCTCAACACAGAGTATACTGACCCAGCCACTAGTGACCTATTGGACATGGCCTCACCTGTAGATCTAAGGTTCAAAACCAAGTACGTCACAAGTGAAATGGTTGACATGTAGAAGCACAAAGCTGTTTTGGAGGCGGAGTCTCTGCTGGCCGATCAGAGATGCTGGGCTAGCTGTGCCCGCTGTGCCCATACCTGCAGACAAAGAGGGAGCAGCATTTGTGTCACCACCAGTTAAGAAGTATATTTTTGTCCCAGCCACCAGCCCACCTGAGAGTGTTTTCAGTTGCAGTGGTGACATTGTAACCTGACACAGGGCATCCCCCAAGCCAGAGTCTTGTGATAGGCTAATGTTCCTTGCACAAAACCTGTGAGAGAACTACAGAGCTACACACATAGAAGGTTTTTATTCAGATCAGTAGAAATCTAATCTATTTTCTCAGAGCAAGTAGTCCAGTTTATATTTTGTTTACATATACATTGTTATTTGCACAGAAAATAGTTTGTTCAACAGGAAAGGACAACCAATATTTTTCGCTCTTTTTTTTGTTCTTTCTTTGTTATAATGTTAAATAACGGAAGAGATATTCTCAGAGATGTGCATATTTTTATTTAATATATTTTACAGGGATTTGTTTATTTACATTTGATATTTGCAAAGCTGTGTATCTTGTTTATTTATGAGGATTTGTTTATTTACATTTGATATTTGCAAAGCTGTGTATCTTGTTTATCAGGAAAGGATAACCTGTAAGTTTACTTGTTCAGTCAGTCTGTTAAACCGGAGTATTGTCAGAGATGTGACTATTTTTGTTTCATATATTTATTAAATTTGTATTTACATATTACTTTTACACAGTGTGTGTATTCTCAAACAGGAAGAGGACCTCTGTATGTGCACTTTATTTTGATCAATATCTTATTAATAAAGGTGTTTGTGTCATCTCACATGTAGTTGGCTTACAACTGAGCATTTAACCCACATAAACAATATCGAGATATATGTTGTATATCGCCATTCAACCAAAAATATTGAGATATGACTTATGGTCCATATGACTTTGATCCACAGCCCTAGGCTCAAGGATTTGTCCATAAACGTTAGGTTAAAAAAAAGTAACAATTCTTCTAATATTTCTGTTAGATTGCTTGTTTGAGCCTGCATAACATGATCTGAAGTAATTCTAAAATACTTTTAGGGCTGTCAGGTGCCAAGGCTGAGAAGCTGTGCTTCCTGTACTATAGACTGCCACCACTCAGGTGGAAGCACTGATGACTGTAAAGCTAAATTGATTTGAGACCATTAAAGGAAAATACACACTGTTCTTTTATGATTGCCTTAGTGGTGTTATTTTCTTTTTACTTTAATACAGTGTTTCTCAACCCTGCTCCTGGACGCCCCCCTGCCCTGCATGTTTTAGATCTCTCCCTGCCCTAACATACCTGATGTAGCTCATGAAGGACTTGATAATGAGCTGATCATTTGAATCAGGTGTGACAGAGCAGGGAGAGATCTAAAACATGCAGGGCAGGGGGCATCCAGGAGCATGTTATTTTTATTTTTTAATACATTCCATTGTATGGTCGTTGTTACAGAGTACCAACGAATGGACAAAAATAATATTTTTTAATAAATTATTTGTTTAAATTTAAGAAATCCACTTTGTGAGTATCTTTGTAGGCCGGTTTGAAGCACAATCCATACCGAAAAATATATTTTCTATTTCAGGTATATTAATAGAAAATCAGCAGATCTAATCGGTTTTGGTGAATAGTTCCACTCAAAAATTGTGTCTGGTACAAAAATGCCATATTGGTCGGGCTCTAAAAATAATGTTGTTTGGAATGACAGGTTCCATGTTATCATGTTAATACATTACGTTCATAGAATTGGAACCAACTTACACACAAAGGCTTTCCAATGCTTTTGTGCTGTATTAAGTGAAGCATTTTTCATATAATTATAAGCACCACTAACATAAGCATATTTCAGCTTTTTCACCCTCTTAAGTTTCTCATTTGAGACCACCTTTGCAGATGGCTACAAGTTATAAAGGCAGCAATGCTTTAAAAACAGACACGATTCTGTAGTGGAAATCACTTTATAGGCTCAGGACCACTTCCAAAAAACATTTTCTATGAACACAGTACGTTGCTGCATCCACAAAAGCAAGTTAAAACTCTACCATGCAAAAAAGAAAACATAAATAAAAAAGATCCAGAAACGCCAACAACTTCTCTGGGCCAAGCTAATTTAAGATGGACTGAGGCGAAGTGGAAAACTGGATGTAGTAACCTCCGTGCTTAAGTGGAGAGGGACCATCCTGCTTCTTATCAGCGCACAGTTTAAAAGCCGGCATCTGTGATGGTATGGTTTTGGAGCAACATATGCTGCCATACAGACACTATCTTTTTTAGGGAAGGCCTTGCTTATTTCAGCAGGATAATGCCTAACCACATTCTGCACGTATTTCAACAGCATGGCTCCGTAGAAAAAGAGTCTGGGGGCTCAACTGGCTTGCCTGCAGTCCAAACCTGTCACCCATTAAAATACCTTTGGCACATTTATGAAACAAAAAATAGGACAAAGGAGACCCTGAACTGTTGAACAGCTGAAGTCCCTTATCAAGCAAGAATGGGAATACATTTCAAAACTAAAGCAATTGGTCTCCTCAGCTCCCAAAAGCTTACAGAGTATTATTAAAAGAAGAGGTGATACAGCACACTGGTAAACATGCCCCGGTCCCAACTGTTTTGAAACAAGTTGCTGGCATCAAATTCAAAATGGGCATTTATTTTTCCCAAAACAATAAAATATCTTAGTTTCAACATTTGATATGTTGTCTTTGTATTATTTCCCCTGAAATATACAGCTGTGCTTATAAGTTTGCCTACCCTGGCAGACATTGTGAAATATTGGCATTGCTTTTGAAAATATGACTGGTCATGCGAAAAAAAACTGTCTTTTATTGAAGGATAGTGATCATATGTAGCCATTTATCATCACATAGTTGTTTGGCTCTTTTTTAAATCATAATGATAAAAGAAATCACCCAAATGGCCCTGATCAAAAGTTTACGTACCCTTGAATGTTTGGCCTAGTTACAGGGGTCAGTTAATTTTTTTCTTCGTTGCCACGTTTTGCTTCATGATTGTGCCATTCTGTTATGACCTACAGCTGAATGTGAATCCCATAAGAAATAAAAGACATGTGTTTTGCCCGCTCACCAGTGGCGTCGTTAGGCCCTATCTTTTATGAATAGCCCCGGATTTCAAATTGACACCAAACATTTTTTTAAATAGCCCCTGATCTATTCACCTAGAATTCCAATCATGCATTATGACAATGTAGATGTGTAGGCCGCTAGCATGTACAT
>JACXGI010013222.1:0-21217 GCA_016801175.1 Esox masquinongy | reverse complement strand
TCTGAGCCTGGGTCCTCTCTAGGTTTCTTCCTAAATTTCGGCCTTCTTAGGGAGTTTTTCCTAGCCACTGAAATTCAACACTACTGTTGTTTGCTCCTTGGGGTTTTAAGGCCGGGTGTTTTGTAAAAGCACTTTGTGACAACTGCTGATGTAAAAAGGGCTTTATAAATAAATTTGATTGATTGATTGATTGATGACCCTAAGCACAAGGCCAAGTTGACACTCCAGTGGTTACAGCAGAAAAAGGTGAAGGTTCTGGAGTGGCCATCACAGTCTCCTGACCTTAATATCATCGAGCCATTCTGGGGAGATCACAAATGTGCGGTTCATGCAAGATGACCAAAGACTTTGCATGACCTGGAGGCATTTTGCCAAGACGAATGGGCAGCTATACCACCTGCGAGAATTTGGGGCCTCATACACAACTATTACAAAAGACTGCACACTGTCATTGATGCTAAAGGGGGCAATACACATTATTAAGAACAAACGGTATACAGACTTTTGAACAGGGGTCATTTCATTTTTTTCTTTGTTGCCGTGTTTTGTTTTATGATTTTGCCATTCTGTTATGACCTACAGTTGAATGTGAATCCCATAAGAAATAAAATACATTTGTTTTGCCTGCTCAATCATGTTTTCTTTACAAATGGTACATACAGTGGATATAAAAAGTCTACACACCCCTGTTAAAAAGCCAGATTTTTGTGATGTAAAAGAATGAGACAAAGATAAATCATGTCAGAACTTTTTCCACTTTTAATGTGACCTATAATGTGAACAATTCAATTGAAAAACAAACTGAAATCTTCAGGGGGGGAAAATGAAAAATAAAAACCTTACATTAACCTGGTTGCATAAGTGTGCACACCCTTTTATAACTGGGGATGTGGCTGTGTTCAGAATTAACCAATCACATTCAAACTCATGTTAAATAGAAGTCTACACACCTGCCATCATTTAAAGTGACTCTCTGATTAATCACAAATAAAGTTCAGCTGTTCTAGTAGGATTTTCCTGACATTTTCTTAGTTGCATCTCAGAGCAAAAGCCATTGTCCGCAGAGAGCTTCCAAAGCATCAGAGGGATCTCATTGTTGAAAGATATCTGTCAGGAGAAGGGTACAAAAGAATTTCCAAAGCATTAGTGAAGACAGTCATCATCAAGTGGAGAAAATATGGCACAACAGAGACATTACCAAGAACTGGACGTCCCTCCAAAATTGATGAAAAGATGAGAAGAAAATTGGTCAGGGAGGCTTCCAAGAGGCCTACAGCAACATTAAAGGAACTGCAGGAATTTCTGGCAAGTCCTGGCTGTGTGCTACATGTGACAACAATCTCCCGTATTCTTCATATGAATGGGCTATGGGGTAGGGTGGCAAGACGGAAGCCTTTTCTTACAAAGAAAAACATCCAAGCCCGGCTGAAGTTTGCAAAAACAAACATCAAGTCCCCCAAAAGCACGTGGGAAAATGTGTTATGGTCTGATGAAACCAAAGTTGAAATTTTTGGCCTGTGGGTATGGCCAAACCATACCCACAGTGAAGCATGGTGGTGGAAGCATCATGCTTTGGGGCTGTTTTTCTTCAGCTGGAACCGGGGCCTTAATCAGGGTGGAGGGAATTATGAACAGTTCCAAATACCAGGCAATTTTGGCACAAAACCTTACGGTGTCCGTTAGAAAGCTGAAGATGGAGAGGAAGTTCACCTTTCAGCACGACAACGACCCAAAGCACACATCCAAATCCACAAAAGCATGGCTTCACCAGAAGAAGATTAACATTTTGGAATGGCCCAACCAGAGCCCAGACCTGAATCCAATTAAACATCTGTGAGGGTGATCTGAAGAGGGCTGTGCACAGGAGATGTCCTCGCAATCTCACAGATTTGTAGCGCTTTTGCAAAGAAGAGTGGGCAAATATTGCCACGTCAAGATGTGCCATGCTAATAGACTCCTACCCAAAAAGACTGAGTGCTGTAATGAAATCAAAATGTGCTTCAACAAAGTATTAGTTTAAGGGTGTGCACACTTATGCAACCAGGTTATTCTGAGTTTTTTATTTTTCCCCCTCAAAGATTTCAGTTTGTTTTTCAATTGAATTGTTCACGTTATAGGTCACATTAAAGGCGGAAAAAGTTCTGACATGATTTATCTTTGTCTCATTCTTTTACATCACAAGAACCTGGCATTTTAACAGGGGTGTGTAGACTTTTTATATACACAGTATATTACCAAGTCTCGAAGGGTATGCAAACTTTTGTGCACAACTGTATCTCTCCAGCCAATGAGAAAGACCAGAGGTGCTTCCCTTCTGACCCTCTTTTCAATCTACTTGTGTGTTGTGTGCCAGTACACAAGTGTGTTTTTTCTCGATGAGAAAAAGGGAGCGAGACCTGACTGCAGTTTCAAGTAGGACCCTAGCCTATAAAATAATGATAGACAACACACTAAATTGTCAAATGTAGCACATTATCATGAATTTATGTTTTTGCTAATGTAAGCTTTAATTTCATCGCAAGTCACGTTTCCACCAAAACATATCTAATGGCAGAATTAACAAACTTACATGCTGTGCATAATTTACAGATCTCCCAGATAAATGTTTGTTTTTAAATACACTATAGAGCCAATAGTATGTGGACACCCCTACTAATAATTGAGTTCAGATGTTTCAGCCACACCCATTGCCACACTCGGGTGCATAAAATCCAGCACCTAGCCATGAAATCTCCATTGGCAAACACTGGCAGTACAATGGGTCGTACTGAAAATCTCAGTGACTTTAAACATGGCACTGTCATAAGTAAGAAATTTCTGCCCTACTTGATCTGCCCCAGTCAACTATAAGTGCTATAATTGTGAAGTGGAAGCGACTAGGAGCAACAACTGCCCAGCCACAAAGTGGTAGACCACGCAAACTCACAGAGCGAGGCCGCCAAGAGTTGAAGTGCGTAGCGCGTAAAAATCACCTGTTATCTGATCTGTTGCATCACTCACCCCAGAGTTCCAAACTGCCTCTGGAAGCAACATCAGCACAAGAACTGTGCATTGGGAGCGTTGCAAAATTACTTTCCATGGCCAAGCAGTGTATGCAAGCCACATCAACATGTGCAGTGCCAAGCATCGGCAGGAGTGTTGTAAAGCATGCCACCACTGGACTCTAGAGCAGTGGAAACAAGTTCTCTGGAGTGATGAATCACACTTCACTACCTGGCAGTCTGATGGACGAATATGGGTGTGGCAGATGCCAGGAGAACGCTACCTACCAGAATGCATAGTGTATACTGTAAAGTTTGGTGGAGGAGGTATAATGGTCTGGGGCTTTGTTTCAGGGTTTGGGCTAGGCCCCTAAGTTCCTGTGGAGGGTCATCTTAATGCTACAGATATTTTAGACAGTTGGGTGCTTCCAACATTGCGGCAACAGTTTGGGGAGAACCTTTACCAATTCCAGCAGGACTGTTACCCTGTGCACAAAGCGGGGTGCATAAAGACATGATTTGACAACATTGGTGTGGAGGAACTCGAATGGCCTGCACAGAGCCCTGACCTCAACCCCACTGAACACATCTGGGATGAATTGGAACGGCAATTGCAAGCCAGGCCTTCTCGTCCAACATCAGTGCCTGACCTCACAAATGCTCTTTTGGCTGAATGGGCACAAATTTCCACAGAGACACTCCAAAATCTTGTGGAAAGCCTTCCCAGAAGAGTGGCAGTTGTTAAAGCTGCAAAGGGGGGCCCAACTCCATTTTAATGCCCATGGTTTTGGAATGGGATGACCAATAACTCATCATATAGGTGTGATGGTTGGGTTTCCACATACTTTTGGCCATACAGTTTCTCTCTAGCCACCTTGCCTACCATATACTATATACATGGTAGGCATGGTAGGATACTTGTGGAATTGCTTATTCCTCAAGTATTCTACTTCATGCATTTGGACAAGTATCCTACGTCAAGCAATTTGAGAATCATTTTAAAAAGACAGTTATTTGGTAGCGGCTCACCACCCCTCAGGAAAGATGTGTGCAGTTCTATTCTACAAGTCAAGAACTGTTCATAGTTTAAAATAAAACACAGTGTCTAACATATTGCACTTTTTAAACAGAAATGTGAATATTTAGGGCCAAATTTTAACACATTTTAAAATTGCAATTAATTGCAATTAAAGCTGAAGTACATAAGTTTCTTGCATTTACATATCGCTATTCTATTAATCTGGATCATGGATTAATTCCTACAATATCAGATGGTCCCAGGCCTGCATCTGAAAAACTTTTGTATACGGTGTGCTGCTCCTAAGGAAAAAAAGTGGTCGGCTCTCGCAGTGGTGGGAAAATTTATCCTGCACAAAGGAAGTGATGCGTTTGACGTATGTGGTAGAAATGTTGTTATTCCATAGTACAATAAAATCATATTGCTTATTCTAAGTATAATCCAGTAATTTAGTAAGGCCATTGTGTGTTTCAGCTCTGCTCACTTGTACTGTAAACATCTTGCTATATTTGTAAGCCGAAATTCGCTGAGAAGCTGGTAAGACATGTCGACTAGGCATGCATGGGAGGGGGATACAGTGGCCTGTACTGAATGTATATAGGCCTGAGCTCAACCTTCAGCAGAGAGCTCTTGACCTGACTCTGCTGAGAGTACTGTTAACTGCTCCAGGTTTGCAAATCTTAAATAAAGCTTTACTTGTGAAAAGAATCTACAGTCTCTGTGCCTTTCCCATATAGTGATTTCCACTACAATTTGGTGATGAGGATGGGGAGGCTAACTCCGTTCACTGATCGTTCCCGGGGACTCCAAGGTTAACTGTGCACAGGGACCACAACAGTGTGGTTCAGGGAGCTCACACTCCGTCTAGGCCGGAGCAGAAGGGACCCGCCTTGGACCTGGCAGGGAGTGTCAGTGGATGGATACGCTATCCCGAACATAAGAAATTAAAGATTGAGACTGAGTTTCTTCTTACAATAACTTCATTGGGGGAAATGGTTTTCAGACCTTTTAAGAAAGTGTTTTCAGACCTTTTAATAAAGCCTGTTCTGGCCCATGGGGCCCCTCGTGGAACAGGCTGCGCAGTGAACAGTTTTGGGAAACTGTAAATCATCGAGGATGAATATAAGATGCATGTATAGACGAAGAGAACTGCTATGACATGTATACATGAAAGATAACGAAAAAAAAACTAAAAAAAATATTGAAAAAACTAAACTAAAAATATTAAAAATGTTATTGTATGGTTTGGTGACAAGTGCGAAAATAGAGATGTCTCCCTCATGAATTAAAACTTTTTTTGTGTGTTATCATCTGTTTTGAGTACAAGGGACGGGGGAGCGGGTACACCATGGGGACTGGCAGCAGTAAGAACAACGTCTGCCTGCCGGATCCAATGATCGGACCAATAAAGATAATGGTGGATAAGCGGGGCACAAAGTATCTGATTTTCCATTAAAAGGAACATTTAGCAAGGCTAAATTAAAAGAATGTAGAAGAAAGTTAGAAGAGTTTGAAAAGAGTAAGAAAGGAAAGAAAGCTAAAATAAAGTGGGATCACTATGGTAAGTGAGAAAGAGAGGCCAAGAGAAAGGACTGAGAGTGGGGTTAAGAAGATAATGGTAAAGGAAAGTGTGACCGAGGGTGATGAGAAAGTGAAGAATAGGAAGAGAGGATGATGAGCGTGACATTCCATCTCCTTACTGCACTCCAATCCCTGCAGCTCCTGTATCAGCACCGGTCACCGGCCCCTCTCTATCTCCAAACCAGGCACCGCCTCTGCTACTCCTCTACCCAAAGCTGGAAAACATCATGGTCTCCCCTATAGGGTTTAACCCTCCGTCTGCCTCCACTCCCTCTTCCCACACCACCTTCATTCCTTCTCCTGAACCAGCTCCCATGACTACCAGATCCGGACGATCGGCCGACCCTGACCAGGCTTTCCTTCTGGCTCCTTTAGCGGCTTATCCTAACCCACAGCCACAGCCAGCCCAAGGACAGGCTGGCCATAACGAATGGATGCCTGAGGTCAGCATCCAAAAGACTTGGAGACAGGATGAACTGAAGGACATTGCTAATGAGATGCCAGATTCCACCAAGGACTCGGCTGAGTTCGGGATTCACATGATCAAATTGGTGCGCCTGTACAAGCCGTCGGAAGCAGAGATCACACACATCATGCGTACCAAGATGGGCAGACGTCCAGGAGGGGTTCAATGAGGACCTTCTCTGGTCCACAGAGGGGGCATACCAAACTCAACTTACTCTTCTCCTCGAGAGAATCAAGACTGCCTACCCCACAGTGACTGATTGGGCTGCGATCCACAGTTGTGTACAAGGTCCTAAAGAATCTCTGGAAGACTACAGAGACAGGTTGGAGAAGTGTTTCAGAAAATACAATGGCCTGACCTGCTCTGAGAACTATAATAACCTGCTAAAGGTTGCCCTGGTGCATGGCCTCCAGCCTGCTATGAGCAAAACTGTGAAACTCACTTCCATTGGGTGGGACACAGTACCTCTACAGACTGTGACTGAGCATTGTAAACATGCGGAACGACAGCAGCAGTCCGCTGATAACAAGGCTACATCCAAACAAGAAAAGGAAAAGACCAAGCTCCAGGCTGCTCAGCTCATGTATTATCAGGGACACGGTCAGCAATTCAGCGGAAAAGGGGGAGGAACTGATGGTTTTCGGAAGGGTGGAAGAAATCAAAAGGGAGGACCAGGCCAAGGGAGAGGTGGACAGGGACAGAGCGGGGACCAGACAAGAGATCAGTCATGTTACAACTGCAGTAAATATAGTCACTTTTATAGAAGGTGCCCTGAGCCGGAGAGACAGGAAGTTGGCGGTGGCGGATGGCAGACGGGACCACCACACAATGTCATACTCATTAAACCTAAGGACGACTGAAGTGTAGCGGAGACAGCTGACAAATTTTCACAGATGCAGTTCCTTAAGAGATTTACCAAGTCCAAAAATACCCCCTTGTGTTACCCTTCTGATCGAAGGTAAGCCCTTAAGTTTTCTAGTACATACTGGTGCTGCAATGTCTGTTATCAGACATGACTCCATGTTGAATTTTCCCATGTCAAATGAAACTGTGCGCACTGTAGGTGCTTCTGGTGTAGAGATGATTGAGCCCTTAATTATGCCTTTATATGTAGATGGTATTCCAAATCGGCACCAATTCATTTTATCTACATGTTGTCCCTGCAATTTGTCTGGCAGAGACCTCATGTGCAAATTGGGCATGAAAGTTACCTGTGGACCGGATGGTCTTGTGATTACACAGCTACTGGAGGACTGTCAGATATTGATGCTGTCTGACATTCAGACAGGTCCAGATTGGCATTATGCATGGGATTTATGACCAGATGCAGACATTATGCGCCTTGGTGAAATCTACTCCATTGTGCGCTCTCTCTGGAAGCAAAATGGTTCATTTATGCCTGAAGCAGGATTGCATTGCATTTCTCATTTCTCCCCATTGGTTAGGGACTTAAACTACGAGAAGAAATGGCTAGTCAAACCAGGGTCTGAGACTGTGATATGCAGAAATGTATATATAGAACCAGACCACTGTGTATTAGCGGCCCAATTAACAAGCAAACAACATTGTTTGGCTTTACAATCATTGTTTTGGCTTTACACATTTCAATAGCAAAGACAGATCAGGTTAACTGGGAGGATGTTGGCCCCTGGCTGGAAACTGTGCTGGATATGAATGATTGGATTATCATGAAAGATGGTTCTAAATTCTCCCCCACATTGCATGTTTGGTGTGTTCCATTCACCATGGCCCAGCGGAGTGTTCATGGTGTTGACAGATCTATGCCTCTATTGCAGATGGTCTCATTGCCCAGTTGTTGATTCCCCGCTGCTTGAGGACCTTCCTGATACACTGTGGGCTAAAGATAAGTTTGATATTGGACAAATGAAGGCCTCTCACAGTCACACCCAAGTCCACGTTCAGGCCCAGTAGGGCCCAGTACCCTCTTAGTAAGGAAGCTGAGGAAGGGATTGCTATTGTTCATGATTCCCTGGTAGGGAGTGGTGCCATAATACTCTGCCCTGATTCTCCATGTAACACTGCCATCCTTACCGTTCGTAAAGCTAATGGGGATTGGCGATTTGTTCAAGATCTTAGATCTGTTAATGAAGTAATACATGCTCGTTCCACTGTCGTCCTCAACCCCGTCACTGTCTTATCTAATGTTCCACCCACTGCAAATTGATTTTCGGTTATTGATTTGGCTAATGCATTTTTCAGTATTCCTGTGGCAAAGGAATCTCAATTCTGGTTTGCTTTTACATTCCGTGGGAAGTGATGGACCAGGTCCCTCAAGGGTACACAGAGTCTCCGGCTGTCTTCTCTGCAGCGCTTGCTCAAAATTTGGAAGGGTTCGTATCTCCGGCTGGAAGTAAGCTCATACAATATGTTGATGATTTACTCTTGTGCTCTGAGACTCAGAAGGATTGCAAAACTGATACCAGAGCGTTGTTGGAATTCTTAGCTGAGAATGGCCACAAAGTTTCCAAAACAAAATTGCTACTTGTCCAACAATCTGTTAGGTACCTAGGCCATGACATCACGCCTAACTGTAGATCTTTGGGTCCCGAACACGTGAAAGCAGTGCTGGGACTCCCCAAACCAATAACCAAAGCCCAAATGATGAGCCTTTTGGGCATGTCCGGCTACTGCAGAGCCTGCCTTCCAGACTTTGCTGAAATCACATAGCCTTGGTCTGATCTCATTCATGGCCACAGTTCGCCGGTGGCGTACTACTCCAAGCGTTGGAATGTAGTTCCTCGTGCTTTGGTCTGCTGCCTACGGGCAGTTGCCGCAGCTACTGAGGCTGTTCTGACTTGTGCAGACATTGTTACCATGTGCCCTCTCACTGTTCATGTTCCACATGCTGTTCATTCTCTCATTTCACAGGCTAAGACAGCACATTTGCTGTAACCTAACCCTAGGTTACAGCACTACCAAAACATTCTCCTGACAATGTCTCATGTTATGCTAAAGAGATGCACTGTTCTGAACCATGCTACTCTTTTGCCTACAGATGATGGTGACCCTCACAACTGTGCTGCCATAGTGTTAGAAGTCATTAAGCCACGACCCGACCTCTCAGACACACCCATTGATAATGCTGATCTTGAGTTTTTTGTGGATGGCTCAGCCCAGCATTCCCCCAAAGGGGAGCCCTTGGTAGCATATGCCGTCACTTCAGCATTAGAGGTTGTTGAAAGTGCTAGATTACCCTCACACCTATATGCTCAAGCAGCTGAACTGTTTGCGCTCACTAGAGCCTGTATTCTAGCCCAACATCAGTCTGTTAATATCTACACAAACAGCAGATATGCCTTTGGGGTCGTGCATGACTTTGCCACTCTGTGGCGCCAGCGCGGGTTCCTAACAGCATCTGGTAAGACAATCTGTCACTCTAGGTTAGTTGATAATCTACTGGACTCTATCCTACTACCAGACTCTTTATCTGTGTGCAAATGTCAGGCTCATACTAACGCCTCTGATCCCGTCCCTAAAGGTAATGCTGTAGCTGACATGGCTGCTAAAGCTGCTGCCACGTCTCCTGTCTCCCCCATTTTGCAGATGGTTTCTCTGCCTCCAACTGATGTTGACATTTCTGACTTACAATCAGGCGCTGACACTGTGGAGGTCTCTCGTTGGAAGCGGTTGAAATGCTCCTTTGACCAGAAGCTGAAGCTTTGGGTTGGTCCTAATTACCTCCCTGTCCTTCCTCGCTCCCGTTACCCCATGTTGCTAAGTTGGCACATGGCCAAGACCATGTTTCCAAGGGTGGGGTTGTGAATATTGTACATAACTTTTGGTTTGCACCAGGATTATCCCTGTATGCCGCAAATTTCTATGCAAAATGTGTGATTTGTATGACAAACAATGTGGGTAGGGGCACACTGATGCTTTGTCTACTGATGTATCAAACAAAGAGCTGAGGCTAGACAAAATAACAAAGTGGCTACTCTCCTTTTCTGGATCAAGCAGCGAGAGACGCTAGCCATTAATATTTTAAAAAGTGGAAGAAGTTTAGAATGTAACGGTACCTAAGAAAATATGGTTTTGATCAAAAGAATGCAAATCTGCTAAAAGAGAGGCAAATAGACGCCGTTCAGAATGAACATTGGTGTAGCTGCCTATCCACGATGGATGGAACTCATGGAGCAAAATGCATTAAACTTTGACGCTGACATGGCAATTCTTTTGTTAAGTAAAGTAATCTAATCTAAAACGCTAGCTACCTAGCTAACCTCACACTGTTGTTAGTAATTGCATTATTGGTGTTAAAGGGATAGTTAGTCTAAAAATCATATTTATCCAAATAATCACTTACCAAAAGTTAGTCTGGAATGGACATAGAGTCATTTTTTCCAACCATCCATTATTCAACTCTGTCCCCGGCTGTAATTAGCATTCTTAGCATCATCCAAATTCATGAATGGAAATTGTGCATCCCACTACAGTAAAGCTGCATTGCAAGCGGAAAACTACTCCAAAACACTTCAAACTACATTTAGTAATCTGTCGTGGAAGAATCGATTTTTAAACTGTATAGTGAACAAACAACCAGCGGAATTTGGTCAATCCAAACAGCACTAGCGAACTATTTCCTACAGCCATTCACACAGCTTGTGTGCTTTGACAATGACATCATCGGGGTGTGAGTGAACTTTAACCCTCAGAAGCTACAGTAAGCAAGGTGAGAGTTTCTTTAGCTGGCTCATTATCTTGAATATTGTTGATGGACTTCAGTTTTATTTCTATCGTTGTGGAAAATGCCGCAATCGTGTTTTGTTTGCAAAGAAAGGATACAAAGAACCTGGGAAAGGAGACGTGGTTCACTAGTTGCCATATCTTAATCCAGACAACACTCCATTCTACCATTGACATACAGTTCAGTTAGATATACAGGTATATTGAATCTTGTAAAAGCTACAAATGGTTAAATAAATGAAATAATATACATTTGTTGTCTACCATTGTCTGATTAGCTTTGTTGACATCAATTGAATAGAAAAGTTTATCTTTGAGCTAAAGCCTCCGAGAAGCATCATGATGTACAACAGGCCTAAACAGTGCATTTTGGATGTACAATCACGTTATGAAACTTAGAAACATAGTTGACCAAAATACCTTAATCAGATAAATGCCTGACTGATCGGCTATGTCCGCAAGGTATAGCAACCTATATTACTGCTTGAATCAAAACAGAAAGATAGCTCTTTTGCCTATAAACAGATCGTCTGATCAAAGAACACTGGGTATGGACTCGACAATATAAAAAATATATTAAAAAAACCTACAGTAGACAAGAGACATTCTAAAACGTCCTCGGCAAATTAATTTAACTGGTTCACCATCGTCAGCTGCTGTTCTAGTCTCTACTAGTTCGGTCAATTCATCCTCTGTGTATCCTGGTTCGAACAAGGAACGTTCTATCCCCCGGAAAAAGCCTTCTTCCTGGTTGTATTTATGTATTTTCCTTTGTCTCTAAATCAAGTAAACTTTGACTGTCCTTGGTGAATATCAACGAAGAAATAGGTAACCTGCTTCCTAGCTAGCGAATACTAACTTCTGTTTACTGTGACGTATAGACCTCCTTCTGAAAGAACGTGCGGATTGATGCAATTGTGAACAAAACTGACTGGTAAACACAGGAAGAACCTGTTTATTTGAAATTACAAATATATCGCGAAACTTACAACGTTTTTCGAGGAATACAACGTCGTCATGTTCTTTGAGTTTAACAACACCACTAGTCTTAGTTTGGAGTGCTTTGGAGTAGTGATGGGCAACTGAGGCTTTCTGAAGCGTTTGAGGCTTTCATCAAAATGGTTTGAAAATCAGTTCTGTTTCTCGAGGCTTTTAAACTCACTGCACGGTGGTGTCACCTGTTGGTCAGGAACAAATATCCAATGGTGCATGATCATAGACGTCTTTTCCACATCATCAAACATGACTTTGTAGCGCAGTGGTTAGGCATGCGCTTCCCGAAGGGAAGTTATAATGCCCGGTTCGTATCCCATGTTTTTCTTGCCTTTCTAGCTAGCACTTTTCAACTCTACATCCGTTCTAATGTTTTGTATTAATAAGACAAGAGTGTCATAAGATACACAAATTAAAACAAATTATTATACAATACAATAAACAGTATTGTTTGCCCTCAAAAAGTTGATCTGGATTCGATCTTGCGCCATAAAAATCAAGAAATTGGATGTCAGCAACACTACCAAATGCGCCATTGCCGGACTCGCAAAGTTAACAACTGTTTAAAATAAATTACTAAATAAGGTGACCAGTAGAGGCTGCTGTTCAAAAGTCTCAGGCATCGAACCGCACCGAACAACCATAGGAGCCTGCATTTTCCAAAGAGGCTTTGGAAAAAGCATGTGATCAAACGAGGCTTCGGACGTCATCAATCATGTGGTATTGCACCGATGCAAGCCTCGGCCCTTTCCCATGGATTAGAATGGGTTGAAACTTAAAAGCAAGCCTCGATCAGAGAATTTCGTTCAATCTCCTGATCAACAATAATTTAAAAAACATTTGCATCCTTGGTATTATTGAGGCTGTGGAAGAGAAAATATTATAATTTCGGTGTGCTGTCACATAAAACCTTAACTAAAACTGGATTCAACACTGTGGCAGTAATGTCACATTGTTATCTAATTACCTACTTTACATAGACTACATAGCTATCCAATATATGGGAAGCACTTGTAAATAACTGAGAGATCAAACAAAGCTTTGGACATCATTAATCACCTGGTGATCATACATCTGAATGATAAATCTCTATGAGACAAACGCTAGTGTTAAAACATTCATGAAATATGGTGGATCCAATGCTTGATTTATGTGATATTAAAAACTGACGAGCAAATATTCCTGCCATAGGAATTACAAATGCAGTGTTGTCAGTAAAACCATATACAGCTCCGGAAAAAATTAAGAGTCCACTGCACCTTTTTCTTTCCTTTCCAAAAAAGTTGAAAAGGAAAGTTTTGAGTGAGGAACAGAAGCGTTCAATTTGCAGTGGTCTCTTAATTTTAACCCTTCTGTTCCTCACTCAAAACCTTCCTTTTCAACATTTTTGGAAAGGAAAGAAAAAGGTGCAGTGGTCTCTTAATTTTTTCCGGAGCTGTATGAGAAAGTAATCATTGTGACTCAAACCGGGCTTTGTAAAGTAACTGCATAGCCTTCCACAGTTCTACACGTTGAGCTACCTGCCAGGTGAGGCTCCTACCGAAATTTCAAGACAATTCTAACAAAAGTTTATGGTATTGGGCCTACCCGTTTGTTTTTGATAATGAATGAGGTGTAGCAGAGACGTTTTGACATTCACTGGCTTATGAATTTCATTAGTTCTTGATAATTACGCTGTTGACTAATTTAGTTTCATATGTTTTAAAGCATGGTTGGAAAGTGCCATGTCTTTAAAAAACCCATTAGATGGTTGCGTGACGTCCGAAGCTTCAAACGTCATCAATCACATGATATTGTTGCTTGGATATAAGCCTCGGCCATTTCGCTTCCAGCAGACTGGATTGAAATTTCGAAGCCAGCCTCCAAGCCTCGTATTTGCGTGTCCCAGCACTTACTGTTAAGATTTGGTGGCAGAGTGAGTTGAGCACATATTAAATGCTCATTAGATGGTCTGTGTAAGTGTGTTCATATCCTGCCTCACAAGGATATTTTATTTCCACATGCACATCTGTTTCATTTATTTCCATGCTAATTTTCCCAATCTGACATGCTACAGTATATTATATTAAAGTTTAATATATTAGCCGTCTTTTAAGTGAACACAGCCAAAAGAGACACTATTCTAGTAGCCGTTCGCTAACAACTTTGTCTTCCTGACATGCGAGATATGTCAGGAAAAAATAGTTTTGAACATTGTTGATTGGTAATTGCATTCGTTCTCCCATTAAATAATGCAATATCAAATGCATTATATTTGCATTTGTATAATGCTGTCGAATGATTTAATGGCAAAATTAATAGGTTATTTGGCTATACGGCTAAGAAGCTTTGTCAATAGTTTGCAAAGTTGATGGGAAAAATTGTTCAAATGATTCTGTGTGATTGCTGTAATTCTTTTTTTTTTTCAATATATTAAATGACCTACTCAACTTTCAATATTGTAAATGAATCACGTCATATTTTTGATCAATTACAATCCTTGTGATTTGAAGGTTAATCATACTATTTAACGCAATGCCTGCAATCTCCCCAATATTGCTTAACGCTGTCACGGTACTGGGAGGATCAGCGCCACCGTGCCTTGCACCTCCAGTTCCCGTCACTCCACCAACACATCCCGGACTTGTTTTGTCAGAAGCAAGCCTCTGCCTTTTCGCTTCAAGCAAACTGTGTTGAAATTTCGAAGCAAGCCTTGGAGCCTCGGCTTCATGCGTCCCATCACTATTTTGGAGTAGTTTTCCGCTTGCAATGCAGCTTTGCTGTAGTGGGACGCACAGTTTCCATTCATGAATTTGGACGATGCTAAGAATGCTAATTACAGCCAGGGACAGAGCTGAATAATGGATGGTTGGAAAAAATGACTTTATGTCCATTCCATACTAACTTTTGGTAAGTGATTTATTGGATAAATTAGATTTTTAGACGAATTATCCCTTGAATGTGGCTAGCTATACAGACAGAGCAGACATGGCTATACTTACTGACTGTACATCTATCCAGCAGACATTGTTCGCAAGTTTTGCTGCTACTACCAGCTTGTAATAATGTCAGCTTGCCAGCAAGGACAGTGTTAGCTACTTAGAATAAACTCATACTGTCATTTGTAATTGGCTATAACTAATTACCTGGCAAAAACGATTGGCCAATTTAGTTAACTAGATAACTTTCTGTGGATAATGAGGTGAGCTGTCTGTACATGCTGTTTGCTTCGTTTACTAGCCCAGCTGGTAGTACTGTAATCTGAAAACATTACCAGGGCAAGTTTAGACTAGTTGCTAGCTATTCTCACCTTTCCGTATTTATGCTACATCAGATACATTTCGTCAGTTCACCGCCTGTAGCCATCTGCACATGCTGTTTGCTTTGTTTACTAGCCCAGCTAGTAACCCCAGCTGGTCGGATGAAGAATATTTTTTAGATGAGCTGAATAAAGTGCACAGATAACGTGTGGGGCTTTAAGAGTGAACTGACGTCACACCAGCGACAGCCAAGATTTCTGGGAGAATGAGGCTGAAATACTTCCGGTTTTGAAAGTTACGTCCTTCAGCTTCAACTACAGAATATTATGCAATTGACTGCTAATAATATTTTTTTATAATTTGACAGCACTAATAAAAAGAGCTGTTATTTCAAAAATTAAGTTCAAAATTTATGGATGTAAAGACCTTCTGGTGGATCACAACCTTTCTGTCCAACCGGAGGCAGCACGTGAGGCTGGGGAAGCACTTGTCTGACCCCCTGACCATCACCAGCTCCCCTCAAAGCTGTGTCCTGTCCCCCCTACTCTTCTCCCTGTACACCAACAGCTGCATCTCCAGTCACCACTCTGTCAAGCTCTTGAAGTTTGCAGACGACACCACCCTCATCAGACCTATTTCTGATGGAAACAAGTCCACCTACAGGTGGGAAATTGTCCATCTGGTGTCCTGGTGGAGCCAGGTCAACTTGGAGCCCAACACCCTAAAGACAGTGGAGATGATAGTGGATTTCAGGAGAAGCCCAGCTGTCTGTTCCCCCATCGCCTTGGGTGGCTCCCCAGTCAAGTATGTGGAGTCCTTTCGTTTTCTGGGCACCAGCATCCCAGGACCTTAAGTTTCAAGGTTTATTTGTCAAATGCACCGATCAACCCAGCACCATCCTGCACACTGAAATTCTTGGGACATGGCACCTGACAACTACGTAGTGAGAATTAAGAAGAAAAATATATAAGCAAAAATATAGCCAAACAAAAATAAGTAATAATATACATAACATTATACACTGGCAGCAGTTTAAAAAGAGTACTGTAAACTAGCAGCAATCTGGGTAGTAGTATTGAACATTATAGATATGGCAAGTATGGCAATAATATACATAATGTAAACTAGCAGCAATTTGGTAGAATTATTGAATATTATATATACATATGAGTGTAATAAGATTATGGTGGCATAGCACTCTACAACTACCAGGGTTGGGTAGGTTACTTTTAAAATGTAATCAGTTACAGTTACAAGTTACCTGTCCACCTTTGTGATCAGTAACATAACGTTTTGTTTACTCAAACTCAGTAACATAATCTGATTACATCTCTACAATACATGCAAAATGTCTGCCAGATATTCAGTCATTCCAATTAATTTAATAACCCTTGATCTTCCAGAATCTGACTTTTTATCAGAACATAACCCAAAATCTAAGAATGTGTTAACCTATTCTGTTATTTGTGTTTTATTAATGTTTTTTATTGCTTCAAAACATTGTTGAAAAATGAACAGCAATTTCTCGAAAAGGGTATTGACATTATTGTAATTAAAAATCAAAATATCCATAGCTTTTCACGTGTACACTAAATCTGCAGTAGTCTGATGTTTTGCTCCACAAACACCAACATTGTCAAAACGTTGCAGAAACACCAGGCATGCGAATGCACGTTCGCAATCATGAAAAAACGCCCGCACACAAATATATTTTACCTGAGTTGGTACACTGACTTAGCAGGTCCCATTGAGCCAACTGCTCAAGATTGATTTCTGTATGCAATTTTATATACAGATGATTTCTCGGGGGCAGTGTTTGTTTATTTTCTTAAAAACAAGAGTGACACAACTTTAGCAACAAAGCATTTCCTTGCAGACAGTGCACCATACGGTAGAGTCAAGTGAATTAGATCAGACAACGGCACAGAATACACGAGCAACGCCTTTCAGGCACTTCTAAGGGATAAAGTTATAAGACATGAGACATCATCCCCCTACTCTCCCCATCCAAATGGCACAGCTGAGAGACAGTGGAGGACCCTCTTCGAAATGGGAAGGTGTCTATTATTAGAGAAGGGATTACTAAAGGTATTGTGGCATTATGCAGTTCAAAATGCGTCTCATATTCACAATAGATGTTACAATGACTAAATAAGATCAAAAACACCCCTTACTTCATGTTAACAGGAAGAAAGCTGAATCCTTCAAAAATTTTGGTTTTTGGATCAGATTGTTATGCATACAAACAAGATCACAAGAAACTGGACTCCAGATGTGAGAAGGGCATATTTGTATGATACAGTACGAATAGCCCGGCTTACCTGGTATATTACCCACATACGAAAAGTGTGTCAAAGCACAGACTGGTGAAATTCATTAGAAAGAACAGTGTTGAACAACAGACACAAGCAGATGAATATGAATCAGAAACCCAGGAGTACGAAGGCAGTGAGACTGGTAGGAAGAATAGTGCTGATTTGCCACAGAGTGAGAATGGCACAGAAAACCAGACCCCAGGTGGGAATGAGGCGAATGTAAACGAGAAAATTACAGAAAATGTAGTCATAGACAAGAATGGAAACAGTGCAGATACAAAACTTAGCCCTGTTCAAAACCAGTACTACCCAAAAAGACATGAGACCACCAAAATACTTAGATGATTATCTAACTGATTTTGAAGGTAGCGGTGTAACTCATGTAACTAGTGATTATTGTTACAGAGTGGCATGTGGAGTTCCCCAAACCTATAAAGAAGCCCTAATGTCACCCGAGGCGCCTAGATGGGAACGCGCCATGAAGGAAGAATTCGAATCACTTAAAGAAAGTGACACTTTTGAACTAACCCCTTTACCTGAAGGTAGAAGTACAGTGGGGGGAAAATGGGTATATGCTATTAAAGAAAATGCTGAGAGAGAAAAAATCCTCAAAGCAAGATACGTTGCAAAAAGTTACAACCAAATAGAAGGCATAGACTACCATGAAATGTTTGCTCCGACAGCAAACCTTACTTCGGTACGGGCATTGATGCGGGTAGCAGTACAAAAGGATTTAATTGTCCATCAAATGGATGTCAAAGCAGCATACTTACATGCTCCAATAGATACAGACGTCTTCCTAGAACAACCAGAGGGTTTTGAAAAGACATCAAAGATAGGGGAGAAATTAGTATGTAAATTAAAGAAATCCCTAAAACAGTCGGGAAGGAATTGGTACAAACTCCTGAATGATCATCTGGGACAAAACAACTTTGTGAGAAATCTATCCAACCACTGTGTGTATAAAAAAGCAAATAGACAATGAGACAATAGTTGTAATTATCTGGGTTGATGATCTAATCATTGCAGCCAGCAATAATGACCTGCTAAACGGGTTCAAAGACACAGTGACATCCCAATTTAATATGAAGCATCTGGAGAAAATATCATACTTCTTGGGCATCCAGTTTTCACAGAAGGGAGAGGAAATCAAAATGAATGAGAAATGAATGAAAATGAATGAAAGGTACATCCTAAAAATGAATGAAAGGTACATCCTAAAAATACTTGAAAGATTTGGAATGTCAGATTGCAAACCTAGATCTACTCCATGTGAGCTAAAATTGGAGGGGGAAAGCAGTGAGGATGTAAATCAAAAAGAATATTGTAAGATTGTAGGCAGTCTGATCTATGCCATGACATGTACCAGACCAGATATTATCTGGATTGTTAGTAAACCGTCACGAACACTGGCAAAGCTGAAAGCAGAGGACTTCATAGCTGCTAAACATGTTCAGAGATACATGAAGGGTACTATTGGCTACGAGTTGTGGTTCAAGAAAGGGGATAAGGACTTAAACCTAATAGCATTCAGTGATTCTGATTGGGCATCTTCTTTGGAAGATAGACGTAGCACTACAGGGTACTGTTTTAGCTTGACCAAACAAGGCCCTGTGATCTCCTGGAAATCAAAGAAATAGCCTACAGTGCCACTCTCCACTTGTGAAGCTGAATACATAGGTCTAGCCACCACTACTCAGGAAAGCATGTATCTAACTCAACTGTTAAATGGCCTGGATAGTAAAGTTTACACTTGTACCAAGATCTATGGAGACAATCAGGGGGCCATAGCACTAAGTAAGAATCCAGTGAACAGACAAAGGTCCATGGCATTGATGTAAAATATCACTTCATTCGTGATGCACTTTATGATGGCAAAATCAACATTGTTTATTGTCCATCAGAAGATATGGTGGCAGACATATTGACAAAACCAGTAGCAAAGGTTAAAATGGCGAAACTTAAACAGTTTTTTTTGGAACTTAACAAGTAGGGTCATGGAAAATTTGGTTGGAGATGATTAGAACAAGTGGGGGTGTTAAGGTATGTGTTTTCAACTATCATATTTGGTAAAATGATATGTTATATTATATGGTTTACGACAGAATTTATAGTTTTGTGCGCTTGTATTGTCATTCGTTCTTGTAACCACGTGACCTAAACCTACTTAACATGACCAAACCGCTGTCTTTCACGACTGATGCTTTTCCAGCGCTGTGATGCATGTAACAAAGGAATAAAGTGTTTGATTACGAGAATCTATGAACTGCTTGAGTCTATCTTTATTCAAAGAAGAGAATGGACATCTCAACAGATGCATTGATAGTAGATAACTAAATCACATTTTATATGGATTGGCTAATATCGCAGATATACTCTATTTTAACCAACCAAAACCGGAGAAAATTAAACTAGCGCTTCATCTGTCACTAATCTGGTTATGCGCGCCCACCTTTGCGCGCATGATGGTCACACACACAGCTGAGGCGCGCAATTGTTATTTGGGTTCAAATAACAATGTTTTTAAAACATTAAATTAAAAAATCAAACATACAAGGTGTCATAATTATTTTGCTCACCTATTCTTTTTCAGTTGAAGTAATCCAAGAAGTAATCATAAATTTTTTCAAAAGTATCTGTAATCCGATTACAGTATTTTTGTTGGTAATGTAACGGATTACAGTTACTGTTTTTTTGTAATTCGTTACTCCCCAACTCTGACAACTACGTAGTGAGAATTAAGCAGAAACAGTAGGAGCTGAACATCACCTCTCTCACAAAGAAAGCACAGCAGAGGATGTACTTCCTGTGGCAGCTGAAAAAGTTCAACCTGCCAAAGACTATGATGGTGCATTTCTACACTGCCATCATAGTCCATCCTGACATCATAGTCCATTCTTTCCTACAGCAGGCCTCATGAACATGCCCCTGGAGCCCGCTCCTCACATACACACACAATCCTCAACTGGACAAATCTATATCCCCTCCCCACATACACACACAACCCTCAACTGGACAAATCTATAACCCCTCCCCACATACACACACAAACCTCAACTGGACAAATCTATAACACCTCCCCACATACACACACAACCCACTACTACAAATCTTGCACCTTTCATATTTTTAAGTATGTTTGTTAGTAATTTAATAAAACTCAGTCCACTGTTTTTATGCTCAGTCCACTATTCTTATTTGTTTTTATTTCTTTTGTACAAAATTGCTGCACTAATGGACCAGAACAAATTCCTAGTTTGTTGTGAAACTAACTTGGCAATAAAATTCTTTCTGATTCTAGGAAATTAAAGCTGACAGTCTGCACTTTAACCTTTTAGTCAATTTTTAATATCAAGTCCAATGTGCTAGAGCATAGAGCCAAAAGTACAGAACGTCAACCCTAACTAATTATGGACTACAAAGAATAGACAGTAAAAATGTCAGAATGCAAAAACATATAAGTTTGGGTGGGTCTGGCAGGTGCAGTTATCGGATAACAGATTGTTTATAATATTTTTTAAAGGAGTGTGGCGTGATGAAAGTGTGAACCTTAAGGGTATTTTCCAAATCACTTTTCCGCTCCTGAAGTCCACATTCAACTCTTTTTTTACATAGAGAGAGGTTTTTTACCTGGCACCACTCCGCCAGAGCTCTAATCTTCTCCCTGTTGACTGTCTCACCATTTTCGGAGATCTGGCCAACCACTGCTGTGTCCTCAGCATACTTGATAATCAGGTACAGGAGTGGGTGGAGTATGCACCCTTTGAGGGCCTCGTGTTTAAGAGTCAGGCTGATTGAAAGCGATTTTGCCTAACCTTCAACAAATGGGGTCGTCCGGTCAGTACGTCAAAGATCCACGGCGCATAGCCACAGGAAGTACGGATGCATGGCAGGTGCAGCAGCAACCCCCCAACCCCCCCCCC
>JACXGI010013221.1:0-21218 GCA_016801175.1 Esox masquinongy | reverse complement strand
GCCACTATCAGAGCAACCTGGGTTCTCATAACACCTGAGCAGTGCCACAGACTGATCGACTCCATGCCACGCCGCATTGCTGCAGTAATTCAGGCAAAAGGAGCCCCAACTAAGTATTGAGTGCTGTACATGCTCATACTTTTCATGTTCATACTTTTCAGTTGGCCAACATTTCTAAAAATCCTTTTTTTGTATTGGTTTTAAGTAATATTCTAATTCTTGGAGATACTGAATTTGGGATTTTCATTAGTTGTCAGTTTTAATCATCACAATTAAATGAAATAAACATTTGAAATATATCAGTCTGTGTGTAATGAATGAATATAATATCCAAGTTTCACTTTTTGAATGGAATTACTGAAATAAATCAACTTTTTGATGATATTCTAATTATATGACCAGCACCTGTAAATTATGAGCTCATCTAAATTATGAAACACGACCAAAACTCGCTTTAAGTTAGAATCAACTGGCCAATGTTAAATGTATTGTCTTTGTGTATGTACGTTTAAATGTTATGTGTTTGTGTTATGTGTTTGTGCAAATGTTGCAAACTGCCTGCTTAACAAAACTAACAACTAACTGCAAACCAGCTTATTTGTGCTATTTGTTCTGTATGTTTGGTGATTTACAAGTTAATGACATCAAATGATAGAAATAGAGAAAGAAAATGCGTGCTACATTCATGACATTTGTACAACGGTTGTTCCCAATTTAAGCTAAATATTCTCTACGGTCTCTATAAGAAAAACTAATGAATAAATAAACATGGTTATGGTAGACTATATTGACACTAAGCTGGATGTTTTGATTTTATTTGACTTATTCTATTATTTAAAATGCTGCAACATAAACATAGGTTTAAACTAATTACTATGGATTTTCTGTATATGTTTACAAATCTAGACATGCAGACCCAATGTTAAACCCAACATCCTCACAAATGCTTTTAGGTTTGATTATTTGGGGACATGACATAAAACATACTTAGATCTCGGAGTTGTAGTAACAATGTATTTCTCCCCTCAGTGTTCAGAGAGGGATGTCCGCATTACATAAGTGTGATTTGTCAGTATGTGGGTGAAAAATGGGGGAGAAGAACTTTGTTAACCAAAATATAGAAGAATGCGGTGGAGTAGGAGTTACAGGTCTATGATAAACTGAAGCACTTGTGAGGAAATTGTGGTATCTGTTTGGGTGATAGGATTATGTATAAAGCATGATAAGGTGACTCATTTAGCAGTTTTTAATATTTTAATTGGCAAGCTAGTCAGGAGACTGTTGTTTTGTCTTTTATTTTGTTCCTAAATGACCCAGTCTGGTTCAGAAAGTGTTGTTGTTTATTTGGTTAGGAGCCTATCTTATAGAAGTCACATGTTTGAATCATGATTTTAATTTGTTTTAATGGACTTAGCCTATTTTGCACTTATAACATTTCACATTACACATCCACAGTTAAATGAACAAAGGGATACTTAAATTTCAATTTCAATTTTTCTATTTTTTGTTTTCCTCTCAAAGTAAAAAAAAAAGAAAAAAGGGGGAGAGGAAGACATATGTTTGATTAAGAAACAACTCTGCTGTAGTTGGGATTCTAACCTTGTGTTGTGCGAGATTCCATCTTTGTTTCTCACAATGTAGGAGTCCTGAATCACTGATACACCTTGACCAATTAAGGGGTACCTCACACCTGTGGTCCAGATCGTTCCAGGGCCAAACCAAGCCCAGACCTATGAGAGACTGCCTTGGTTTCAGAGTAAGAGTATTGGACACTGATGGTTCCAGATTCACCACAGCCAAGGAGAGATGGGTGACAGACTATGACACATACAACAGAGTCCAAGGCTGGGCCATTGACATCAGCCAGGAGTTGAACTCTATGAAGGAGAGGTAACCATCTGAACTGACTCATAGGAACAGGGACACTTGACTTTGGGACCTTGGGGTCATAGAGAAGTACAGCACAGCCAGTAGTGGACACACACATCAAATGTGGGACACCAGAATGGCTGACAACATCACAGGAGGGAAGCAGTAACATCAATAAGGCTTTAAAGCAATGCAGTTTTCACATGTAACAACTAGAAATGTTGGAAGAATGGAGAGGACCACGCAACACAGCAGAGACTCCAACATCCTCCACTGCCCCAGCCAGGAGCCAGTCATCAGGACCAGATCAGAGAGCAGAGGGGAGTTGAACTTTCATTTCTTATATATATTTTTTTCCTATTTTTAATTGGGATCTTAGCAATTCATCAGCGAAGCCCTACTATATTTGTTTATTTGCTATTTGTCCATTATTACTATTCTTTTGGCAAATTTTGGTCTTTTGTATTTCGGCCATTTAATTTTTCTGTGGAATAGTGCTTTGTAAAAAACTACCGATATGTCACCAAAAGATCTGCCATTAGAGGAACAAAAATAGCTATGTATTAATTTGACCATGGTTATACTAATTCATCCACTTTGGCAACATTACCCTAATTTATCCATAAACAATATAGAGAGAGGTTTTAAAAATCTAAGCTAATGACACTACAAAACACATTTTTGTTTGTTCACATTTTCTATTTTTTTCTAAATGTATCATTGTTTGAAATTGTAAATCACGTGATAATTTTACACAACTCAGGTATTTATTGCTGACATTCAGTCCCACCATTTCATTATTAGTTGAGTGTTATTTTTAGTACTGCAGTAGCCTTTATATTATGAACCAGGAGAATTGGTAAACTGATGCAATGTTTTGTCTTTTCCTTTCTCCTGTAAGGACTGTGTGGCAGACCTCTAGCTCAATGCATGGAAACGAATTGGGAACAACCATGTGAAGTGAAACCTCCTGCAACCTTTCCCTTTGGCACCTTCTGAGTTCCAGAACCAGATTCATGGCATAATGGACATTTTGCTGGGGAAAAGGCGGAAGGCCTGACCTCCTTGTTAAGTCTGGAACACATCTCTAATCCGACGGTGAGACAGAACAACACAACTTGGAATTGAACCTTGAGCCTTGTGCCCAACAGCAACAGACTTGGGGCACAGAGAGGCTCGCTACAGAAGAAGATGAGACTGTGTTTCTGTCAAAGTTTCTACAGCATCAAGATCAAGGCAGAGAGGCCTTTGGGTTGATACGGACAAGGACAACAACAGGACAATGTGCCAGGTAAAGGGAGAGGACTGGGGAGTAACTTCACACTTCAATTTAGACTTTGACATGCATTGGTATAGAGGTAGTTATACCAGATCAAAATGGAGCGGGAGGTCAAAACTTGTAACTGAAACATATTAGCTAAATTAATATTAAAGCTAGAATTGGGATGGGAGGTGTAAAGATACATTGAATGCCTGAAAGAAACATCCACTGGAGGAAATGGAAGGATCCCGTTGGGAGGCCCCAACCAAGTCCTGCTGACCAGGAAAACAGCGGAAAAGATAACTGATCCAGGTTCCTGCAAAGGAAGCAACCACTGACTAACTACAGGCCGGTGCAGTTGGCCTGAATGGACGACATGACGGCTCTACGTCTCAAGGAAAGGACACCTGAATCCAGGCCAGCCCATGCCGACCAGATCAACACCACCAGCCCATGAGGACAGACTTTAAGGATCTGAACGACATGCCAGCTCAAGGAAGGACGAGAATCAGCGGACCCACCAACGCAAACAACTCAGAGGGCCTCATCGGCGATGAAAGGGAGAACCGGACATTATCAGAAGTAACTGCACTCACAACACCTGCTAGAAGCTGAAACACACACACACTCCACACCGGGTTCATTGAAGAAGGGGAAAACCTGAATGGGAAAAGTATATCATTTTAACTGACATTAGTCAACAACAACTAAAGATTTGTGAAAATATAATTTTTGATAACATCCCAAGCATTTTTATGCCAACTGCAGGGTAACAGAGTATGTATAGATGACAACCTAGACTTCCCTCATTGGTTTTACTCAGTGTATATGTTTATTACAATCACTGCAAAAGTGAAAACAACAGTGATAAATTATTATCTTTAGCAAAAATTGAATTTTGTGAATGACAGAAGGAGAACGGGTAATTCTATGTCTGCTAATGTTTCTTCTATGCTTGTGTTGCAGAATTGACATCCACTGATCAACCTTGATCAGTTTAATATTTTAATGTGAAAACAATCTAACATTTGATCTAACAAACCTCACTCTGCCTGGTTCATACTGATACCCACTGATTCTCACTTACACTGACATACAACACAAGTCCACACCTAGTGTAAAGCCTGGAGTTGCCATGATGGTAAACATCAAACCCAGAAGGGGCCTTAGCACAGTGTGGTGAGTCAACAACCAATGCATACCCATGAATGCTATTCAATTATCCAGAAGATCAAGAAGGAAGACCAGCGGCTGAAAACTGTAACAGAAACAAATCTAATCTAAACTAATTTCTATTTTGGGTAATCATTGATCATGCATGTTGAAATTACTTGTTTGAATTTAACATCATTAATGATTGTATGCAAAAGTAACTTATGTAAAGTAATTGTAACCTTCTGGTCCTTAAGATCCAGTAAGGTTTCTTGCAATATAATTGGTGTCATTACTTCTAGATTAATAAATTAAGTTGTTTATTGTCCTTTTGGGGACAAAAGGGAGGAATTGTAGAAAATTAATTTATTATCATCCTCATCTATTCATTATTTTATTAGAAGGGTTTTGTACTCTGTATGCTTGATCAATTACATATACTGAAAGACTTGTCTCTCTCTCTGTCTCCAACTTATAAGGTCAGTGTTTTGTGTTCAGGGGCAGTGATGAATGGAATGTCGGCTGAGCAGGGCCTTGGCTCCTTTTAGCAGTAAGAGAAACAGGCCTCTGCCTGTGCCATAAAACCGCCATAAGAAACTGTTCTCCAGGAAGAAGCTCTTGAACAGCAGGGGGTTATTATTACTTACATCCTACAGGTGAACAGAGCTATATTCCGTATTGGGAAGAGCATAGTTTAAGTCCCCATATAGTAAATGTCCAGATTGATATATCTCAGTCTTTGACCGGGTTGTCAATGTCGGTTGCCCATAGAATGGGCAACCGACATTCTATGATTTTCTGTGTCTCCTGGAGCTATCTGAGTGCAACCTTGGATTTTTAGGCTACCTCATAGTGGCTACTATTCCTTGTATGTACATTCTGCAAATGCTAATTCCGTCATCTGTACTGTTGGAAGAGAATATAAGCTTGAAACAACTTTCAACAACTTTTTGAAAAGGAATTATCTGTAGCTAGTTAGCAAACGTTACACTTACCCATATACATGTAGGATTGTTTCGCAGCAGACTGAAACAATTATATATCCTCTGATTACATACAAAGTCCTTTGTTGTTTGCGTTTAGTCTGTTCACCTTGTTTACAATGCATCTTTTCACTACAATTCACACTCCAAGGCATTCAATACTCCAAGAATCTATGCATCTTTCATTGTCGCTATCATTACTGCTATGGTTGTCCTTTTCTTGTAAATGTAATCTGTGGACAGTTGTTTTATACAAGAGGAGCTAGCGTTTTCTTTCCACCATTGGCACTACAAGGAAATGCCTCAATTCTGCCTGAACGTTTTGAACAGTATCAAAGTCTGGGATTTCCTCATCGTCCGATTCATCTGAGTCATGGCATCATTGTACTCCAGAAAGTAGTATCTCACAACTTCAGATTTGTTGATAACGCCAGCAAAATTCAGGGCAGCGATGTGATTCACAGCTGTAGCAATGCGATCGCAGTTGTCCATTTTTCAAAATCCCGGGATCACAATGATTTACTGACCAAGCAGTCGTGTTGTTGACAAAAGCAGGTTACTTGATAGACTGATCAGAACTCAGGATGTCAGCATGTCCAGCCCCTTCATTATTTTCCGCTGGTTAAACAAGTGTTTTAGTTTAAAATTTTATTAGTATTTACACTTCGCATACTAGTTTGTTATTAAGTCACATGAAAGTTCACATCTTCAAGAAGGCATTTCTGCAAAAAAGACAAAATGTCCCAGAACATGTATTTCTTTTTAAAAACGGCTCTCCTGAAAAGTAGTGACATGCGACATTCGCCCCCATTCAGGAATTCTGTCACATATGTTGTACAGGAATGCAGTCGTGGGTGAAGAGGGAGTACAGAAGGGGGCTCAGCACGCAGCCTTGTGGAACACCAGTGTTCAGGATCAGGGTGGAGGAGGTGAAGTTGTCTAACCTGACAGACTGGGGTCTGTTGGTTAGGAAGTCCAAAGTCCAGTTGCAGAGAGAGGGGCTGATCCCCAGGTCATGGAGTTTGTTGACCAGCCTATAGGTATGACCGTGTTGAATGCTGAGCTCAAGTCTATTAATAGCATTCTCACATAGGTGTTGGTTTTGCCCAGGTGGGTCAGAGCAGAGTGTAAAGCTGTAGAGATGGTGTCCTCTGTAGACCTGTTCGACCAGTAGGCAAACTGGTAGGGATCCAGAGTTGGGGGGAGGCAGGACTTAAGGTGGGTCTTTTCGAAGCACTTCATGATCTTGGGGGTGATAGCGACGTGTCGGAAGTCATTCAGGCCAGACACCATCGACTGCTTCAGCACTGGCACAATGGCAGGGAGGATGTGACTGAGTTAAGCTTACATCCATAGTTTTCAGAGAAGTCAACATGGAGAATTATGTCATCTTCCTTGATATGTTCCCTGATCTCCCTGAATTTCTGTTCCTGATGGAGCCACTTAAAGTAGTGGGAAGCAATCAATTATCCAGCTCATGTTTTCTTCATCCAGTTCTTGTAAATCTTATCACCGACAGTCACATCCTCCCTGCAATTTTTCCCATTTTGCAGGCTCATCAGGGTTGTGTGCTGCCAAGGGGACTTAATCAAAACTTTTGTCATTCTCTATACATGCATGTTTTGTCTTCTGTCTTACAAGTGATACTTGTAAGCAGAGGACAAACATTTTGTGGGAAGTAAGGCCTTGCTATCTAAGCTCTGCCTAAGCAGATGCACATTTTCAAGCTGAGGACATGCACAAGTGTTTCAGTCGCTTGCTTTTGGTTGAGTTATGTGAGGTGGTCTATATCTCACAAACTGTGAGACATGGAGTAATTTCTATTCATATCTTGACTGTAATCACTGAAGAGTTCACATAAAGGTTTTGTTAGAACTTGGCGTTGCGTCTTAGCTCTTCCAGCTGTGTCTCAGAAAGAAGTCCACTGTTCTCATCCCTGGACAAAAATGATATCACTTCTTGTCTCTTTCTACATGCTTTTTGTTTTTATGACCTGGTCTTTGCTTTCACTGTTTGGTTTTTGACTGAGTTAGGCGCTCTTTGTTTTTGCAGGCTTTTTGCTTTTTTTCTGAGCTTCTAATTGTTCCATTTGTTTTTGGTTTTCTTCATTCGGCTTGTTCAGTTCTTTCCTAATTTTCTTCTGAGGGTTTTTAGATCTTGACTGTGGTATGGGTTGAATAATATCAATCAATGCTTGCGGGGCAGAGGGGGATGAAACCCGGGCTCTATTCATGTATCTGGCTTCAGATTTTTTCCCACTTTTTACACATTTTCTCTTGGGCATGTTTGGGGAATGACCTGATGTTGAATGTTTCCCCTTGACCCCTGGCTTTCTTCTCATGATACCTGCAATGTGAATTTCAGGAGAAAAATCACTGAAATGGTTATTACATTGTCCTTACGCTGTTACAATCTTGTTATAGTTGTGCTGCATTATTACTTAGATATTGATGGAAATTAGAAAAGTCTAATCAAATTGTGCTTTTCATGTCATATTTCTTGATATGTAAGCTACACAGTTCTGTCTGTATCTGTTGCTTTCCTTTGTGCGCCTCTCTCTTAAGATCTCTCTCTAGCTTGCATTGGCATTTATCCTCTGCCTGTATCTCCTTGTCCTTTCTGCACATGGTTGCAATGTCAAACTGGGATGAAAGAATTAATTACTATTTCCATATGATATTCAAATCCATAGGGTCGAGAATGTAACTCGTCACATTCAACCAAAAATATATATATTAGAAAGGACTTTTAAAAAAAATAAAGAAAAATAAGGATTCTGTCAAATAAACCACCAATTACCTACATTAAATTACTTCTAAAGATGATTAAGTCCTTTGGCGTGACATTACTGTCCTCTGGTGTGACACCCCTTTCATGTCACACCGGAGGACTATGTTGTCACACCAAAGGAATTTTCGGATTCAGCTGCCATTTTGGGGCCTAGTTTTTTGTGGTAGAACTTTTTTAGCAGGTGTCATAACATATTTTCATATTCATTTTACAATTTGATTGCTAAAATGATCAAATGTTTAGTCACACCGGAGGACATAAAAAACATCACATCGGGGGGATGCTGAAAATGTAAACATTTCATAAAATTATGAGATAAGAACTTACCCTCTTGCCATGCAAAGTAATTCTTCATGGTGATCTGCACTTCCTGGTATGGGCAGGTCTTCAAAAATCAGCATGGTTGTCCAAGCAATTACTCGTTTTAAAGTAAATTTTGTGTCACGCAAGAGGACATGATTGTGAGAGACAAAATGTACTCATCTGATCTATCTAAAAAAAAATTATTCAAGAACTAATATTTATGAATATAGACACCTGTGAAATTATGCCAGTAACTTTGACAAGCACATTCAAAGAGTATTGCTTGATTTTTAAACATTAAAATTTTCTCGATTCAGTTGGAGACAGTCACACCAGAGGACATTTTTTAGCTTTCATTTAAAATTACTGAAAAAATGATTTTATCATGTTTGTGATGCTTAAATGTTTACAAAAACTCAGTTTTTTTACATTTGCAAATAAATGAATGGTCAAATGACTTAATATTAAAACTTTTCTTTGGAGACGTGAAAAATGCCACGTCATGTCAACTGCCCAACTACATGTACTTTGTGTTAGGCTTACATTACTTAGAACTTTTGCTTCCCAGGAAACATCCTCAAAGAGGGGGGGGGATATTGTATGGGGAGCAATCCCTCGTATAAACAGAGGGAGAACATTGGTCAATCGAAGAATCGGGTCATCAACTTTACTGGTTTCATGTGGAACCGCAAATCAGGCGTCGCCCCAGAGCTGACAGATTTCAAAAGGATACACAATAATGTTTGTAATGTGTCTCTTAAACCTTTAGAAAGCACATATTCATGTTAAAGTATACTGATTCTCTTATCTTTTCACAGGTGGTACCGGTCCCTTGTCAAGAGGGGTTTTTCTTTGGTAACCCAAACACATTACAACATGGATGCGGCAAAATTCATGAGGTATTTAAACGAGTTATACAGATCCAGGTCTGGCGTCCGAATTTCAAAATCCAGGAGTCACCAAGCTGCCCATCTACTGCAGAAGGAAGTCCCACGGAAAGGCCGTCCAAAACCATCGCCAGGAGGTCTGGGCCCAAAAATCTGGTAAGTAATTCACTTCCTCACCATAAATGTTGAATTCCCGTTTCAGAAAACACTGTGTCAAGCAAAAGATCCCAAAAGATCCCTAAGCTTCTTGGTAAGTGTCCAACATCTTTCACTGTCTTCGAAAGTATTGTTTTCAACACCCCAATTTGGTTGGTCATTGGATTTCTCCAGATAAATTGTCCAAAACTCCCAGCTGCCACAAGAACTTCTAAAGGACGGACTCTGGACCAGCGTCCTTTCAAATCTGAAGACCTAGGAGGTCAGCTTAGCAGAGGTTATGGAAAACAAATCCGTCATACATGTGAGCATCAATTGCCTGTGCATATTTTTCAAAAGCTTGCATTTAAGAACCCTCATCATGCTTACATGTGCATCCTTTTACAAAAGAGTCAGTTTTTACAATTCTTTTTCTGATTTTTTAAGGTGAATGAACACAAGTCAGCTTCCGGTCGAGCCAAAATCTCCCTAACTGTGGAGTAGAGGTCAACCGATTAATTATTTGGCTGATTAATCGGTGCCAATAGGACGTTTTACAAACTATTGCTATTGGCAGAACTTGGCGCCGATAGTGGCTGATGGCTGCGCAGCCTCCACTGGTCACTTGCGACTTACATCACCTTGCGATGAGCCGGAGGCTCCATACAAGAAGTCAAGGTAATGTCACTGTGTTCATTAATATTTAATTGAAAGTTAACTGACATTATTAATGCATTAGACTGAAGATAACTGCTGCTCTGCCGAAAGCATGCGGTCTCTGTTTTTCTAGCAAGCTTTGTTGTTAGGATTTGGCTAGCTGTATGTGCAGACCTAGCACAACTATGGGCCAATGGCTATATCTGATAATTTGGAGGCCACTTTTGCTGAAAATGTGTGTGTGGGATTAACACCTGATAGTAATCTAAACAACTGTTAAAGACCCCATAGAATGGCACCTATTTCTTTATTTTATGAGACACGAGCGCTGGCACATAAATGCGCGACAAACTTTAAATTATGTTTTTCAATGTAAACTACATCAAAAATTATTTTTCTCAGAAAGCAATTCTCCACTCCATGAAAAAACCTTCAACGCATTATTCTGGTGTTGGGGTTAGAAAACGTGGGCTAACACTTGCAGTCCCGGGGTAAACGTTGGAACACCTGATTGTACAGCAAAGCTAACAAGTGGCATTCAAGTAGTATTGGTTTTCAGTTTATTTCTCCCCACCAAAGTTCTCTTTCGAATATATAACGCAACACTATCAGCTCCTTGTTCACGATACAAGACCCGCAGACAGGGAGGAAAAGAAACCATTCAACGTTTACTTTACTTACCAATGTGGCGTTCTATCAGTGCCGTTTTATCCAGGCATGTAACTATCCATTCATGAAATTAAATCGCACACTATACACGTTTAATATGCAATGGCACAACATATATTTATATCCATACATTTTAATGTGGATTATCTAATTAGGGAATATGGTTGGATATGACAAAATTCAATTTACATTATTAGTCAAAATATTTTACACACGCTTGAGTGTTTCTTTTGTCGATCAGAGTTGATCCGACAAATAAGCGACTCTATTGAATAATAATGTTGTGAAATTAGGCAACATTATGGTGTATTGAAAAACAATTCTAAGCTAGGTTTAAACATACTGAAATTTAGAAGCAAACGAGTTTCAGTAAATGATCTGCGCCTATAACTGGGCAGAGCTGTCAAACGCCCTTCTGCACCAATGGCCTAGGCATCCAATGGAAACTGACAATTTGCATGGTATTTGTTGAGGCGTTTCTAACATTGGCTTAAAAATCCTTTATTCAGATTGGAAACATGATTTTGTAATCCAAATATTGTGCAATAAGTTAGTTGTCTATAATAATTGTGATCTGACTCAAATTATTGTGATCAGGCAGTCAGTTTGATGTTCAGTTCCAGATGTATTTGTTTATTTACATATTTTCAGTTCAACAGTTAACCTGTTTCTAATAAAGTCAAAGATTGTTCATTCTCGACAATGTCACTTTTTTCACGAAGTGTGTTGGTATCATCCAATTAATCGGCTATCGGCTTTTTCCTGCCCCAAACTATCATTATTCTATCGGCCTGTAAAAATCCACTATCAGTCTACCTCTACTGTGGAGGAATACAATTGGTTTGCTGACTTTTCTTTGCTCAGGCCAAAACTTCCTGGCTTTACTCCAGGACTTGAGCATTTCTTTCTCACAAGGTCCGGCAGGCCCCTATGCAGGCTCCCCGAGTTTTTTAATGACTGCTGGACCTCCTGTGGCTGTCGCGGTTGCCCGACTGTGACTGATATATAGACGAGCATCGCTATCTTTGTAAGTATGCATGTGTTCTAGATTACAATGTTTAGAATGACTCTGCTAACCTACATTGTAGCTAATGTCAAATTCACTTGTTTCTACAAGGCCCAGAAATCCTTGACAGAAGAGGAGTGGCGAAAGGTTATGATGAGTATGTGTCACAGTCGGGAAACCAGAGATAAATTCCACGTTTCAGAGACAAACGTCACAGAGTCTCACCAACACAGAACCATAATTGAGAACGCAATTGACATGCAAATGCCCCTAAGCTCCCTTGAAGGGAATAAAAAAAAGGGAAAAGAGCAGAGGAGAAAGATTTAGAAGGTCTGGTGGAACCATCAAGTTAGTGTTGATGTAGTTAATATAGAGATGGAACAGAAGGAAGGACCGAGTGGAAGGACCGAGAAAATACCAGAAGGCAGTGCCGGAGACAGTGAGGATAATCTGATTGCTGCTGAGATCAGTGACAGCAAGCTATGTGAATCCTGTAGCCATGAAGAGCCCAGTCAGGATACTCAGAAGCAGACAAGATCGCACCAGTAGGATATAATCACTGTCAACAACATGTTTGTAACAGTCACACGTTTAGTTGCTGTATAATGCTGCTAAATTATGCTTATGTTCTTATTCAGCTTCTATCCCCCCTGCCTAGGATGGTGCCTTCAGCCCCTTCGATCCCTGGAAAGAAGGTAAGTGAAATCAAAGATATGTTTTTATGTTTTGAAATATATTTTAATGTGCTTCAAAGACAGCATATAATTCCTTTTATGTCACCAAGCATACCCATAGGACACCTTTCTACGATGCGGCCTTCCAGGAGATCGCCAGTGTTTTCCTCTCCTTTTCTGGGGACTACATCAACGTAACAACGGTAAGTGATCGATGACCTATTTTTAATCTAGAACAACGTTCAAAACCCCAATACATCATGTTTCAACCCTATAGATCAACACTGTCCTGGCCGACAATGTGGAAATCCTCCAGAAGTGCAACGAGTGGCAGATGACCATTTATAACTTATCGTCTCTGCAGAAGAACACTTAGTAATTGGTTAAATTCGTAAAAAAACAAATCTTATCATTGATAAAAATATTTTCAGGATTTGTGCACCATTTTTAAATCCAAATTCAATGCTTTTAAAGACCTTAAGACCTCAACAAATATAATTAAAGACCCAAAAAATGTCTAAACAATTTCTTTGATAGAACAGACAATTTGTGTCCTACTTTAGTATAGGTTTTTGTAACAGTGAAACACTGTGTGTCGCTTTGTATTGCCATCAGATGAGCAGACGAATAATGTTATTTTTTAATAATGTAAAGTAAAATATCTTTAGGTTTTTTACGATTACTAAGTTGACCCTCCACTGTAATTACTCAGGGATGAATTGGGACATACAAAAATCTATACTTCACTTCAATGATCAGCCGTTCGCCGTCCATCATCCAACTTACTATAGCAAGGCCAGCTGACCTTTGGTATCTTCCAAAAAAATTTCAGTCCAGAAAATAGGCTGACGAAAGTAATGCCAGAGGCCCAAAGAGCTGAAACAAACAAGTGCTGTAAATCTGTTATTTCCCCCTACATAATAGGGAACAGAGTTACCATTATTTCTATTAATTTTTAATTAGTACACCCAATCCGCACCCAAAAATGTATCCATTTCTTATTTCAGTTCACAAGATAGAATGAACGCACGCATCGGCCATCAAGAATTGAACCTAAGCGTTTCGTGAATCTTGGACGCTGCCACTGGACGTGACGCAAGTAGTGCAGCAGCAGTCATTTATTTCAAAGGGGGCATTCCTTTGAAGGCTGATGGCAACACTGAACGCTCGATGGCAGTAGTGTAGCTCCTACATAAGCCGTTTAATATACCTCCAACATTGTTTTGTAACACCACCCCAAACTCTCCTCAAGACATGTGGCATAGCTCTGCTGCGCTCTTCTCAATATCACGGTCTAGGTCCACCAAATTTCACCATGCCTCATACTTGTTTCCTGCCAGTGCTAATCACCTCTGAAACTTATCTTCCTCCAACCATTTTTCATTCAACTTGCATCTCCCCATCTTGGCTCATCCATATCTAGCATCTACTGATGACAACGAAAAGATGACATGCAGCCAGACGTCAATATCTGTGGCTAGCTAACAAAGTAAAACGTAGATTAATGGCGGAGTCTCTCGTTGTCTATTTCTAAGTTAATCAAACAAGTACATGCTAATTAGACATTTTACCTTCCATGCCACTGTGTGTGACAAATTTCCCCATCAGCCTTAAACGCACCATCTGCAAATTTAATACCTACAGCAAATTTATGGTAAATTTAAGACAATTTCTGACCTTAATTTCCCTGATTTAAATTAAGGTCTTAATTTCCCTGATTTTAAGACTTTTTAAGGAGCCGCAGGAACCCTGATTTTAATAAATATGTGTTGTTGTTGTGGTCACTGTAAGCTTTCTGTGCAGGTCTCTGCAGAAAAACTTAATTTGTTGTTGGTTATATTTTTGACATTTTGTTTCCTATTATTGAGACTATTTCCATTTTTATAGTTTAATAAACAGTTGTTGTCGTAAGCAATCTCTGCAGCTCACTGCTAAAAATATTCCAACATACATCTTGTGTAATTTGCACAAACTGAATGTTGATTACACAGAATATATGTCTGAATATGTATTCTGCTGCAGTGGCTAATATTGTAGCATAAGAAATACATGATCTGCAATGTGCTACCTGTCTCTGACTGCTTGTGAACGCTGCTTGGGAATACTCTTAAGTCCCCTTGTCCTATAGGCTTAGTGAACTGCAGACACATACATATTACGTAATTTGTATGAACACATCTGTAAATAGTCCTGTGGTCCTCAAAGAGGTCAGGTATAAGGAGTATGTATGTGATTACCCTGTGTTCTGTTGATATACATATTATGACAAATCTGGAAATCTTGGGGTGGACCTCAAAGAGTTTAGGGTTAGGGGTTAGAGTGAGATGCTAACTGCATTTCGTTGTGCTGTACATGTTCAGTGACAATAAAGTTGAATCTAATCTAATGAATAGCAATGACGTCAATGAATGAATGGGCCCCTGAACAAACTAGACACACCTATGCATGTGATTGAAGTGTAATGATGAAGAATGATGATGAGGGTAGAACTTCTATATTATCTGAAGTCGGTGAGCAAGTCAGACACAACTCAGGCACAATTTACAGCGTTTAGTTCACAAAGACAAACCGAACACAACAATTCTATGCCCTGACAGCGTTGCAGATGCTGCAAAATTTAGATGAGATGGAGTTAGATGGAGGAACAAAAATAGATCCCGAAATTGACATGTGGGATGTCGGGTCTTCATCTGATTCTAATATTGAGCCAGTGCCTGACCCTTGTCTCAAAAAAAAAGGATTTGGGTATAAAAGAGCAATGAGGGCACACCTGGAAGACGACCTTCGCAGAATATCGTAATTGAGAGTGCAGGCCCAACAACCGCAGCCAGAAGACACATTGGCTGTGCATTCAACAGTTTTCTTTGTTTGTGTGACGTGCAGATGCTTGCCGCATCAGAGATTATACTGTTACCCGTGCGCACAGAAAAGGACTGTGTGGGTCGTCTGGTGATGAGCTCAAAGCATTCATTGCGCTCACATGTCTGCGGCGCATACAGTGGGAAGAGCATGAATGTGGAGTCATTGTGGTCTGATCGATATGGGGTGGACTTTTTCCTTGAGACCATGCCACGCAACCGCTTCAGAGAAATTATGCGACAAGAAGACTACCTTTGGAAATGGACAAGTTTGCTGCAATCTCAGATACCTGGAAAAGTTTTGAGAATTGCATTGCTTGTTACAAGCCAGGAGAGAACATAACTGTTGATCGAACGAGATGCATAAATGCATGGATATTTACAACCCACATCATCCAAAACAATTCACAAATTACTTTTCTATATTTTATCAAATAGTCAATTTTGTTATTCGTGTAGGCTACTGTAAATCATCCTTTGGTCATCTTTTTACTCTGCTAATCAAATTTACAAATAAAATTCATTCAATAATACACTGTAATGTTTTTACTTGAAGAGAAGGCTGTGTTGCCATACACCCGAGCCTATGCCTTTGTAGAACAATGCTAGAGGCTATCCTTGCATCTATCAATTTTCTTTCTATGAATAGGCTGTAGCTTAGGTGTTATTCATTCTTTGAAATGTATCGTGTTTATCAAGCAACCATGCTTTAGGCCTATGTACTGCTATTGTACATGCATATATCCTTTGATCGTCGCAAACTGATCGATGATGTCTCTAATTTTACCGTGTACATCATCAAAATGAAAATTAAATTCTAATGGATTTATCTTTGAAACATTTAAATGTTGTGTAATTTTCATTTTGTACATTTGTTGGGAAATGAATGAAAATACTATAGCCTGTGTTCTGAGAAATAATCATTCTATGTATTCTTTTTCAGTTGTTTTTTTTCATATGATTAGATCTTCAATATAAACACATTCCTGTATTCTTCAAATTAATTTACCATTTAAAACAAACAAATTCTGTGGCAGTTCTAGTGTTAACAGACACTGGGTGATCCCCGTGTCTAGAAGTGTCATTTTTTTCTTTAGAAAATGTCTAGTTTACCATACCACCATTTGACCCTTGTCCAAAATCTCCCTATTAGGGCTAAATTCATACTGTTAATTTTCCACATACTCTTGAAAATGCAGCGTTGTTATCTTCCACCTTTTGCAAAATGTTTTATGTAACATCTCAAAAAGGATCAAAAATGTTCCCCTTCCACCAAAACAGTACAGTCGGTTGCTCCAGAGGTCGATGATTTCCACGAAGATAGGCGGTATGGTTTTGTTTAAATAGAAAAAAACATGGCATACATTAGGCCAGTATTTTGGCATTTGGCTGGTGGAAAATACCTGGTGGAACTTTCTGGAATTGCATGTTTTCAGACTCTTTTTCAAAAAATTTTAGCTTGGACACCAACACTTCCCTTTGACTTTGACAAATGGGGAGATCATTTCTTCGACCCTACGTTGACTGATTATTTTTAAGAGACGAAAACAGAGGGGAATGGGCGTACGAGGCCAGCATGAAGTTGTATCTTTTACGCGGCTGTTAGAAGTAAAACATTTTTGAAATATAGATTATTGTTTTGGGTCTAATAATGAAATTATTCCATTGGAGAAATTGCTAAGAAACTGAAGATCTTGTCCAGCTTTGTGTAGTAGAAAACAACGCCTCAGAGGTCCTCAGCTGGCCGCTTCATTAAGTAGTACCCGTAAAACACCAGTTTCAATGTCAACAGTGAACAGGCGACTCCGTGATGCTGGCATTCTAGGCAGAGTTCTTCCTCTGTCCAGTGTCTGTGTCCTTTAGACCATCTTAATCTTTTTTTTTATTGGCCAGTCTGAGATATGCGTTTTTCTTTCTGACTGCCTAGAAGGCCAGCATCCCGGAGTTGTGTCTTTACTGTTGACATTGAGACTGGTGTTTTGGGTGTACTATTTAATGAAGCTACCTGCTGAGGACCTGTGAGGTGTCAGTTAATCAAACATACTAATGTATTTGTCCTCTTGCTCAGTTGTGCACTGGAGCCTCCCAATTCTCTTTGTATTCTGATTTGATGTTATTTCAATGGACAAAAAAATTTGCTTTTGTTTGACCCCAAACCTTTGAATAGTAGTATAGGTGTCATGCAATTCTAGTTAGATTTTCTATTTAGCAGAAAATCTCATTGCATATTTATTATTTAGGAAATTCTTAGTTTAGTTTGATGAGATGGGGGTCAGGGGTGCCCAACCTTAACCACACTAGAGGCTCCCTGGGTGCTCAAGCTTGGTTTCCATCCTCGACCGTCTGGAGGTCGCTGTGGCCCTCTGAACTTAACCACTCCGATGCACTTGCCTGATCTTATCCACACTGGAGAGTGAAGAGAGTGTGTTCATCCCCAACAACGTTTCCGGCAACAGGCTGGAGAGAGCTGTCACTGAGATCCCACTCCTGAGACCCACCTGGCCCCTCCCTGTCCTCGTCCATTCCTGTAGACCTCATCCCTATGGTCACTTGAGACCCATCAGAATGGAACCTAACCTCAGCCGTTCGGCGGCACAAGGTGTATATTCTCTCTCTCCTACCCTCTTCCCTAAAACCACACAGATGTGTGTCAATCACCTTTACCACACATTGTATTGTGATTCTCACCCTCACATACACTCCCCTGAACGCTACACACAGAAAGCTGTGCTGTATCCCATTTTGAAAATTTGATTGCGAAATGGAGTCCCCTTTGCAGACTCAACCGATTCGCTCTATCCCATTTTTAACCTACTGAGAATGGGAAACACCTGCTACTTCCTTCCCATCTTCACCCTGAAATGCCAGATGATAGAATCCCCTGTGGTATTTTCAGTGTAAAACCTTCCTGACCACTTCCTCCCCCCCGGGTTTGATTTGATTGTTATCAGAATGTGAGACATCTTATATTGCGGATTTGTTGTTTTAAGTAGTGCCATGAGGATGGGACTCCTGCAGGACACACAGCATTCGTTGGAAGTTGGAATGAAAATATGCATACACACTATTTGGAAGAACAAGGATTGAGAACAAGGAATAACATACGCCCGCCACCTGCCAAATGTGGATAAATGTAGCTAGCTAGCTGTGTGTAAGTCTCTCAATCCACTTTGGTGGGTAGCTAACAAGGTTATGGGAACAAAACACATCGACAAAACACAGCCAAATCTACTATAATGCACTAACACCCCAGTGCCAATGAACAACTTGTATTTTGAGAGCAGTTGAAAGAGACTCAGTACATTGTCTCTGCACACCTTCAATGTAGTGAGAAACTATTTCCAGGGCTGTTTTGAATTAACAAGCTGCATTTTATTTGCTTGTTAGCAAACATGTAAGAAAGGCTGTCAAAACTAGCCAATGACATCACCCTCGGACTTAGCTCCCACCCACCAGCCTGCGAAAATATTCATGATACTGGGTGAAGACAATTCTGCTCCGTCATCTACTTTAGGGGACATTGTTTGTGATGCTGTTTGTGTGTCTTTAACAAACCAACTACAAGCCTACACAGCTACCGTTGTCCTAACAGCCCCAACTGCCCATGTGCCTAAGTTCACAATAAAGAACCCAGAACTTCATCCTGTTCTCCGCTGTTGTGTCCTGATCGACGCCCCAGGGGCGAACGCCAGTTATCCACCAACACCTACAGTAATCCTACTGCATATTACAATCCTATGCTGACCCCTCAGCTACAATTTGGTCCTTCAAGCCGGATAGTGACGTTTACCCTAGGAATAACAGTGAGGAGACCGGCCCAGCAACCCGGCCAAAGTCAACTATGCAAGTCAGCGATGGCGTGCACCACTACCTAGTAGTTTGGCACATGGGCAAGAAGCAGAGTGGCATTCGACACCGGAGGGAGAAGCCAAGAAGGTACCCCTCAACCCTCCATATGACTATCATCTCAGACGCCAGATGACATGGGACGCCGCTCCAGATGAGTGGGACCAGCCAAGATGAGAAATCCAACCCCCTCCATTTCAGTCAGATGAAGTATGGAACCGGACCACAGCTAACCCACCATCTACGACCTGAGAGAGAGCCCCATGAGACCTATTCAGAGCAGACCACTCCCTTCACCACACACGAGTCCAGACACTTTCCAGCATACCAAGCAGAGCTTGAGGAGATCCACATGGAGAACCTGAGGCTGCGCCAATGCCAAAGAGCTATGGATGCGGGGTTAGAGGAGCTCCGGAAGACTAGGGATGAAATGAGACAGCTGGTAGAGACCAATCCACAGCCAGCCTCCCCATGAATCATACCTTCAGGCATTCCACTGCCCCTTCGCTAAAGCCTGGACTCCTTCCACCCAGTTATCCCCTGCCCTTACCTCCAGCGGTTGAAGATGAATATGAGGAGGATGAAGAGGAAGAGTGGCCTGAGCCACCACCACCATGGCCCACAGCAAACGAAATGGGGCACTTGTTAGCAGTACAGGAGACGGGGCCAGACCTGGCGGGGATAAGGACTAAGGATCCACGAGAAAGGAGACCAGCTTCTCCTCCTTCTCGACTGTATCCACTGCAGACATATAGCAGAGACATACCTCATCCTAGCAGTGCAGAGTACTACCCCTCCTATTGGAATGTAATTCAGCCTACGGAGTGGTCTCCCAGTGAGTGTTTGGCACAGACTTACACCCCACACTACCTGGCCTTCCAGCCTTTCGTTTCGTTCCGTCCTTTCGTTACAACCAGCAGAAGGGCCAGCCATCTCCCAGTCACAGAACACAACCAGGGATTTCAAGACTGGAGCATCAGCGCCCCTGTTGGTCTGCAGCTGGGGCAGAGCAGACCTCCAGAGGGCCAAGACTAACTATCCCTAACTTTAGCCACCGTGACCCCGGTGAGTTCGCTCGACTTAAGATGGCATTAGCGAAGACATTCTTGACTTCCGGTTATGGCGGCACGGTGAGCAGACGCGATTTTCTCGTGCTCAGTTGCTTTTCAATAAATCCTGCATAATATTCCAGAGAGTGGTCATATAAAGAGACAAAACTGTAAGCGTAAGAGTAAACTACTTCAAACATGCCAAAAAAAGCGGCTAAGGAGAAGAAAACGATGGAGAGCTGTGAGGATGTAGGCCAGGAGCTAGCTGAAGGGGAGCCATGCTCATCGGAGCAGGCACATGCTGCTGTTTCCGCGGACGCCGAACAAGTTATAAATATGGACAATCCTTCAACAAAGGACCTCATGCTTGCCATAACCTCATTCAAACAAGACTTTAACACAAAAATTGACGGTGTACTGACGGAAATAAGAATTGTCCAAACGGACATTAATGACTGTAGTGGGCGTATCGTGGAGGCCGAAATGCGGATATCTACGGCAGAAGACGAGATACAAACCCTGAAAGAAACTATCGAAAAACTTGAGAGCAAGACAAAAAACCTCACTAACAAAGTCAAAGATTTAGAAGGGAGGAGTAGACGTAATAACCTGTGTGTACTGGGCATACCCGAGAAAGTAGAAGGCAAAGACACCTGCTCCTTTATGGAAAAGTGGATAGTGGATATTCTGAAGATAACGCCACTGGTTTTGGAGAGAGCGCACTGGATAACAGCGAGCCAAAGTTCCACCACGTATCCGAGAACCATCATCATCAAGTGCTTAAACTACAAGGATAGAGAAAATATCTTGAAAGCTGCACGGATACAGAAAGAGGTGATGTACCAAAACAACAAAATAAGATTTCTTCCTGACCTGCCAACGGAGGTGTATAAGCAACAGAGGAGCTACGACGGCGTGAGGAAGCGGCTGCGGGAACTCGGTCTGGACAAACACCGGGTAATATACCCCGCACGGCTCCTGTTGACCAACGATGAACGCACTGTCGTCTTCAATACACCAGCGGACGTGAACAAGTACATCAAGAAACTGGAGCCAATAACTGAGGATGACTAAATTAA
>JACXGI010013220.1:0-21217 GCA_016801175.1 Esox masquinongy | reverse complement strand
GCCCAGGCGAGACGCTTCTGACGCTGTGTCTTGTTCAAGAGTGGCTTGACACAAGGAATGCGACAGCTGAAACCCATGTCTTGCATACGGTGGTTCTTGAAGCACTGACTCCAGCTGCAGTCCACTCTTTGTGAATCTCCCCCACATTTTTGAATGGGTTTTGTTTCACAATCCTCTCCAGGGTGCGGTTATCCCTATTACTTGTACAATTTTTTCTACCACATCTTTTCCTTCCCTTCGCCTCTCTATTAATGTGCTTGGACACAGAGCTCTCTGAACAGCCAGCCTCTTTAGCAATGACCTTTTGTGTCTTGCCCTCCTTGTGCAAGGTGTCAATGGTCGTCTTTTGGACAGCTGTCAATCAGCAGTCTTCCCCATGATTGTGTAGTCTACAGAACTAGACTGAGAGACCATTTAAAGGCCTTTGCAGGTATTTTGAGTTAATTAGCTGATTAGAGTGTGGCACCAGGTGTCTTCAATATTGAACCTTTTCACAATATTCTAATTTTCTGAGATACTGAATTTGGGGTTTTCATTAATTGTCAGTTATAATCATCAAAATTAAAAGGAATAAACACTTGAAATATATCAGTCTGTGTGGAATGAATGTATACATTATACAAATTTCACTTTTTGAATGGAATTACTGAAATAAATAAACTTTTTGATGATATTCTAATTATATGACCAGCACCTGTATGTGGAGTTTAAAATTGCTCCTCAGTAAAGGTCCCTATCCAACTTGACAGAGCTTGAGCAATTTTGCAAATAAGAATGGGCAAAAATTGTGTCCAGATGCGCAAAGCTGATAGAGACGGCTCTAAATAAACTCACGTCTGTAATTGCTGCCAAAAGTGCCTCCAACATAGATTATAGATTAAAGGGGGTGAAATAATATGCAATCAATTATTTTCTGTTTTGCATTTGTAATTAATTTAGAACAATTTGTAGATTCATGTTGATGTTTTTTGTATTGAAAAAAATGTAGCAAAAATTGTTTTCCCTCCCAAAAAACATGGGAAAGTCCAAGGGAGTGAATACTTTTGAAAGCTAATGTAAATAGTTTCTCAGGATCATAGGGTTCTTCAAGCCTTTATTAGCTCTATTAAGTCAATAAATAAAAATAAAAAATGTATTCATGAAGCAAATATTCCAACAAAAAATGCAGAAAAGGGCTAAATGTAGTCAAATTATTAAAACTGTTCATAAAAATTACATTTCACAAAATATAATAGTAAGACAATAATGAACAATAGTTTTACTGCAAGACTGTATGAAATAAAAATTCAGAAAGTATTCAGAACCCTTCACTTTGTCCACATTTTGTTTCAGCCTTATTTTAAAATTGATTACATTTATTTATTCATCAGTCTAGACACAATACCCCATAATGATGAAGCAAAAACAGTGTTTTTAATTTAATTTTTGCAAATGTATTAAAAAAAATAGAAAACTGAAATATGACACTCAAAACTGAGCTCAGATTAATCCTGTTTTCTATTTATTTCTCTACAAATTTATTGGACTCCATCTGCAGTAAATTCTATTGATTGGAAATTATTAAGAAAGGCACACACCAGTTTATCAAGTTTGGAACCACCAACAATCTACCTAGAGCTGACCACCCGGGCAAACTGAGCAATCCGGGGAGAAGTTCATTGGTCATGTTCACTGACCAGGATCCTGATGGTCACTCTGACAGAGATGGGAGAAACTTCTGGATCTCTGCAGGCACTCCACTAATTAGGCCTTGATGGTAAAGTGGCCAGATGGAAGACACTCATTAGTAAAAGGCACACGAAGAAAAGCGTGAATTTATTCCATTTTAGATTAAGGCTGTAACGTAACAAAATGTGGAGAAAGTGAAGGGGTCTGAATACTTTCCTAATGCACTGTATGTGCCAAAGCTATGACAAGCCGCCCTGTTTCACCATCTTAAAACCACAACAGCCTCTGATTAGTTGAGGGCCGCACAAAGTCTTCACTTTGGGGTTTGGCAGCAAAATATCCTTTTGGAAATGAGATAGTCTCCTAGATCTGCATAGAACCGACGGCTCATCCACAAACGTGTTTAGTGATGCGTTCTTTCAAACTGTCTGCTCGCATGGAATCCCTATGTTACCTTTTCATTACCCACTCCATGACAGACATTTCAAGTCTATTTCATACCGTGTAGCCATCTGCTCTTCTCCACTAAAACGCCCCTTCCCTCACATAAACACACAGGCAGTTCAACACACGCTCACTGTACCAGATTGGAAAGACAGAGAGCTAATTTTGAAGTGTGGTAATTGCTTCGGGGAGGCCAGAAAAATGGAACAATTCATCTGAGCCTAATGTTTCAACAAAAACAAGAGGTCGGTAGGATCCAATAGACTCGTTTCAAGAGAAAAGCCAATGCAGGGACTTGCTGCAGGCACGTGGAATACAGAGAGGAGCGGAAAGAGGGACCAAATCTCCCTTACTTGGCTGCCGCCGTCTCATACAGGCAGGATTAGGTAGCAGGACCCCCGCTGTGGTTCCGATTGATCAGAAGGGAAAGGAAGAAATGGCCCTGTCTTCGGTATTATCGGAATAACAGGCCCGGGTATTCAATAAGCTTCCACTTCCTTCTCCATCGCTCCCAGTTAAGCTGTAGTATGCGGCCGGCAGGTTGTCATTGGGCGCAGTCAACCTTTCCGCCTCATGCTTTTGTGTTTCACGCGGTTGTTATAGTTGGGAAAAGAGAGGTGGGTGTTAGCTGTCATGCACAAACACACACACACACATTCCTGCTCAGTGCATTCTCTATTACCAATTGAATTCTTCTTTTCCCCCATTCACTTAGTCCACCCTTGAATTCTCAGCATTTCCATGGCCAACCAGGCCCTCCTCTTTTACTAGGCAGAGGAGCTTCGGTCCACCACCGTCATTGTTGAGCCCCGGTCATATCGATATGTAGACAGTCCATGTCAATATCTCTAACGTGTCTCCTCATGGGCTCAGTGTGCGAAGGGAGAGGGAAGCCTCTCTCTCCACCATCGATCTGGGCCCATTAACCGAGGATGAGAAAAACAAGCGCTTTCATCACGTCGGAGATGTTTAGGCGAAGACTTACTCAAAGTCTTTCTTGTCAGGTCAGCTGTTCCTCTTTATTTGTTCCAGTATTTGCCTTTGCCTCTGGAATTCACCGAATGCAATTTCTTTGTGTATTTTCAAGCAAATGTTGCAGTTAACATACTGTAAGATAACTGGTCTGCCCAAATGGTGGGAGTCTGCCACCAGCGTAGGCGATAAAAAATGAGTGGCACATTGCATTGAGACGAGAGACGAAGGAAAAGGGAGTGAGTGTGGGTGTGAGGGAGAGAAAGACAAACATAAACAAGAAAAATGGATTTGGGAAAATACGAGATGTACAAGACAGAAAGACAGAGAGAGAGAGAGAGAGAGAATGTGTGAGAAATAATGCCAGAGACAGAAAGAGATGGCGAGAGAGAACGTGTGAGAAAAGAAGACACTGACAGAAAGAGAGTGTTTAGGTAGAAAGCTGGGAGAGAGAGTGTGTATGTGTGAGAAAGAAAGCCAGTGAGGGGGAGCCGTGCACCTGCTGCTGTTATAAACCAGTGGAAGGCTCTTGTCAACAGGGCCTTAATTACAGCCCACGAGTCAGACATCCACGGTGCCCTATTCGCACAGTAGAGTACAATCAGGTCTCCAGTCAGTGTTTCCAGGCTTCTCCCTCTGGCAGGCCCACCTCAGCCAAACCCTCATCTGATCTCTAATCAGCTGCAGTGCCACTCCTCATCGATCCCCAATCAGTTACAGTAAAGGGACAGTATCGAGCGGCTAGTCGGGCTAGCCCCTGCTCCGTCGATCATAAATCAACGTCTGCGATAGCATTGATCATCAATCACCCCGGGCGACACTATCGATTGGCCAGCGGCTGCAGCCTGCTCCGCCTTCGTCCTAGGCCTTAGCCGATGGGTGTCTGAGTATTGAGCGGGACTCCGAAACAGTATTGAGACCCCCACTGATAATTAATTTATTGTCTTGTAATTTCATTTTGTTGTGTCCGTACTTAGTTTGTGAAAAGGCCGCAGTGGAAACCAAGTTTGGTTGGCCTCTCCGTGGAACCCTGTTGGTCCTAAATGTAGGGCTGATGTCAAAGTTTTCGCGTCATAGTCCCCTCCCTCAAAACCCATTGGATGAGAAGGCGATACCCTCTCTCTCATTGAAAAAGACAGAGAGAGGGTATGCAAGGAGTATGAAATTGAGTTTATTCAAGGTAAGCGTTAGGCTGGCTCAATGTAATATAGACGTTCATCTTTTTTGGAATTCTAGTTGTTGATTATACGTAATTGTTTATTTTTTAGGATCTGCTTTATCTCCTTATCTTCTTCTCCTGAGGTTCAACAAAAAACCACAAACAAATAACAAAACACTGAGACACTGATAAACCAGAAAAGTCATAAACACCTTACATATGACATCATAAAAATTAAAAAACAATGTGTGTAGATAGTCTTTGTGTGTTCTCGTTGTGCCATGACATGTTTTATCAGTGTGTTCGTTGTTTGGACACTTTAATGCAGTGATATATAGTGGTGGCCAAAGATATTGGCTGAATTTATTCAAATCACAGATAAATGTAAAAAAAATATTTAGTTTTATGCATAGTATATCTTTGGTTTGCAAAAAATCTGAATAATTCAATAAATCTTAGTTAATTCCACTAAATAAATCATAAAATTGCCCGGAGAATATTATTGGCACCTTGAAGCAGTAGTAATAAATCATTTCATTTCCCACAGATGATTCTCCTTTACTTCTGAATAAAAGTCCCCTGTGGTGAATTGCAGGTGCCTACGATATGAAAAGGGCTTATTGTCCTGTTTTGTGTCACTGTGAGGACCACAATGAGCATGGAGAAAATAAAGAAAACCTCCAGAGACCATGGCATTCCGGTTTCCACTGTACGGAATGTTATAAAAACGTTTAAGGTCTATGCTACTGTAGTTAACCTTCCTGGACGTGGTCGCAATAGACACCTTGATGGAAGATCGCAGCATAGGATTATTTAAATAGTGGAGAATGCACCTCTATCTACCACACAAAGTAACAGGACACAAGATATTACACTTTCAACTTGCACAGTCCTTCGCCAACTCAGTAAAAGGAGGTTGTGTGGTAGGAGACCCACTGCTGAGAGAGAGACATAAGAAAGCCTGACTGCAATATGCCACAGTCCTTCTGGAACAATTTCCTGTGGGCAGATAAGAACAAATTAGAGCTTTTGGTAAAGAACACTGTCACTACAGTATGTTTGAAGAAAAAATGTTGCCTTCAAAGAAAATAACACCTTCCCACAGTCAAATATGTATGAGGTTCTGTGATGTTTTAGGTTAGCTTTTTGTGCATGAAATCAGAAGAATAAAAAAAATGGAATCAAAAACTGAGATTCTGTGATATTAACAGAAATAAAGAATTGTAGAGACCAAATATGGTCAATTTTAAGTTCTTTTAGAGACCTTTCTGGGTGCCAATACTTGCAGCCACAACTGTATCTCATAAAAACTAGAAGAGAAGCTATCTATAAGCTATTTCACCTCAACAAAGAGAAATGTGCATGTTTTTATGCCAGTTGTGTGTGTTCATTTTAGAGCAATGCATGTTGCTTTGTTTTGAGCCAGCTGTAGTTTTGCCACACTAGCCTGTACTGCTGGACAGTAGTTATGATTGCATCAGACCAGAGTCTAATTAACTGGTACAATTGACCTTTGTGTCAAAAACACAGAACATCGGTTTATAACAGGCATACTGTATGTCTATTCAACTGTAAAGAGTTTAGCCTCCTTAAATTGTTCAATGGCCACCCCCTTAAGACATAAGTTGAGTTGAGGTTTAGTTCTACAAGAATGTTTTGAACCAAATACAAAGAAATATTTGTTGAAGGAGAGTGATTTAGGTGAAAGACACTGAAAGACAATCTTTTCACACACACTTTTAGAATAGGTATGGGTTACAGGCAACTGGACCCTGGAGGTTTTGTGGAACATTAAAGATGTTTAACCCTCAGCACCCAGCATCAACAGACCTCACTAACAAGGACCACAGTGAACACATACAAAAGAAAGCCACCCAAGTCCACCACCAGCAAGAACAATGAAAGTACTAAAGCCCTTTGATAGACCATGTGGCCATGTTAGACAGCAACCCAAATCCTAAAAAATATACAGCACAGAGAGCCTGGTCTTTAAGCCAACACAGAACAGAACCAATAAGACATAGCTGGCATTACAGCAGAGTACCAGGCCTGTAACAGCCCATAGCACTGGAAACATCTGTCTCTCCTCCGCATTGAAACTGCAGCCAAGCGCCAGGGACCGGCAACACTACAACCATGCCATTTGAAAATACATGTGGCAAGAGCTGTCTGCTTGTATAAATGTTATTGAAATGCGTACAAATGGAGGATTGAGAACACTCCATTAGACCGCCACCCCCGCCCACAACCTCCTCCCCCCTCAAATGCCTGAAATGTTTATTTGATTATTTATATTCACCATGGTAACATTAATGTCTGGAGTGGTTGGTTGGTCAGGGGAATTAGCCGATTAAGCTACACTGAGGCACTCTTCTACTTTAACAGTTTTCCCTGTACCACAAAGAGTCTGTCCCAGAAGATTTTCCAGCTTTAGTCACGCTGTCGGTGTTGCTGTGTGGTAACACTCCAACTAAGGGCTAAATCATAATGTTAGCCTACATTGTTAGCACTCACGCTAAAGGCTAACCATACTGTGGATCTACTTTGCAATAGCACTCTCTCTAAATTCTAATTCTAACTGCCCACTTTGCTAGCACTCATGCAAAATGTTAACCACACTACTTTGCAGAATGCATAGATACAACGCCATCTTAGCACTACGCTAAGCTAGTAAACTAGATTGTGCTTTGTCTTCATCCACACTTCCTTTGACTGTATCCATTTATCTAGTCCAAAGGTGGTCTTTGTCAGTGACCGGTCCACTCGTAGCTCAGAAGGGGGCCATTATCATCATCTATGACTGATGTACATCATAATCATACCATAGCCAGACCTGGAGGCCGTGATGCAGCGCCACATCCTCTCCATCATCCGTCAGCGCTGTTTAACTCTCCATCTGTCTTGAGATCAATCGGTCTGCTTCTCACCCATGCATGGAGATGGCGAGAGAGAGAAACTGAGAGAGAGTGTGACTGCATTGCATTAGTCTTGTTAAGTGTGCAATAGCTCATTGATCAGCGTCTCGGCATTGAGCCGGTCCTTTACCGTAATCCATAATAACATCTCAGACGAGGACAGCGTAGCGGCGTAGCTCCGTGGCCCATGAGCCCCTCGATGGGAAACACTGGGGCCAATCAATGCGCAAATCATACAGTGTGTTTCCATATTGGCCCAGAGAGGGAGGGGTCCATTTCTCCCGATCCATACATCAGACGAGGAGAAGGATGACAAGTAGGATGTCAACAAAGCATGTTCCTCCTGCCCGTTTATAATATGGGTATGGCAAAATGGATCCTTCTCTCTCTCTCTTTCTTGTCGAATCCGCTTATCAGGGCATGTCATTGATTCATGCGGCAAGCTGCCCCCCCGTCGCTGCTGTCATAGAAATGGCCGACAGGCAGTCTCCGTTGCCAACCTCAAGGACGCCATGGCACCGGCTGGCAGTTGTTGCGAGCGCTATTGACATGGAGCCGTCAAATCGGAAAGCCTCAGAGAGGGGCCGCCGATACTACTACTTCTGTCAGTCTGGTGAGCCACCTGCATCTAGCAAGTCCACGCAGTATGAGTGGATGATGGGTTAGTGTTCATCTCCAAGAAGGTCTCATAGTGTATTTATACTCTACTGCTTTCCTCCACATTCCAACTTAAACAGACTGTCCAGAATAACTCAGTATTTATAAACGTGTTTATGTCTGTCTGACTGTCCACACATCTTATTCTCTCAGTCTCTCTCATTCAATGTCTTTTTTCTGTTTCTGACTAAATGGATGTGTCAGTCAATTCAGCAAAATTTATACTTGAGCCATACCAATCCATATTTAGGATATGCACAATTTAGCTGAGGCTCTTATCCATAGTGACTTACGTACAGTATATTAATAATTGCATACATTTTTGTACTTATAGTGCTTCACAAATATATATATATAAATATATATATATATATATTTTTTTTTTACTTACAGGCAGAAGGATAAGGGAATACAGAGCCAATTGGAACTAGGGTAATTAGGTGACCATGAACATCAATTAGGATTTCTTTTTCCAGCAGGAAGTGGCGTGAAGCAGAATTCTAATGAACCTTCATTATAGTTACATTGGGGAGTTTTTTTGCCGGACCGCGTAAGTGGAGTCGACCAAGAAGAGGGTGAGTGAGTGAGTGAGTGAGTGGGTGAGTGAGTGCCTGACTGACTGACTACCCATTGTTAAATAGTGTAGTGGTTAGAGACACGGACTGCCATGTAGGCGACCGGCATTTGATCCTTGTCTCGAACAAAACAAATTAGGCATTAGGATTTGTTCAGGATAGACTAAAACTTTGCTGGCTACAAGCATCAGTAGCTATGTTGTAGTAAGCCTATAATAAAACTGTTTACGGTTATATTGCAATGGACGAACTGCACCGACAAGGACCATATTGCTCTCGATTTCAATTTACATAGCGTAGTTCACATTGCGTAGTGGAACCAGCCATGGAGTGATTGGGGTCATTGTTTTCATTACTGTATAGCTATTAGCTAGCCATCTACAGTAATCTCTTTCTAATTTAACGCGTTGAATGTAGTGTAGCGATCCTGTTATACCTATTGTTGGTTTGGATGTTAGCTAAAGTAGGGAACTAGTTTCAAGATCGTGGAGTTTCAACTAATTGGTTTAACTATGCAGAAGTAAACAGACACCACATCTCTACACATGTACCATGTGTAACAACACCCGCTGTTTCAATAGCGTAATGGTTACAGACACAGTCTGCCACATAGGAAACCGTAGATTGAATCCAGCCAGGGGCAACAACATTTATCCCTTCTAATCGCGGGCCGACAGAACTAGGCTTGCCTGGTTCCTTTTTGTGTTTTTCAGACAGCAATAAAAGCCAAACCGGGGTGGCAGGTAGCCTAGTGACCAGTAATCGAAAAGTTGCTGGACTGAATCCCCGAGTCGGCAAGGTGAAATATCTTGTGTTCTGTTCCTGAACAAGGCAGATAACCTGACTGCTCCCAGGTCGTTGCTAATAATAACAATCTGTTCCCAGGCAACATGAGGTTAAAATAAAATAAAGTACTAATAGCAATTACCAAATTGTTGTAGTTAGAAATACTTTACCAAAGTACAGAAGTTCAAAAGTTGCGACGGTTTTTGTATGAGTTGTTCTACTATAGAGATGGACGTCCTTTCCTGTCCTCTCCCGCAAACAGCCCTCTCGGAGAGAGAGAGATGAATAGATCGTAATCCATTTATCCTTGTCAGTACTTCACCCTCACAGTACAAGTCATGCTGGCCTCCCCCTCGCTCTGTCTTTGCCTTGAGATAGCCCTCTTTTGTAACTTGCTTGATGGCTGTTATTTTTTTTTAAATTCTTGAAACTCGCAAGCTGCCTGATTCAGTGGCCCCCACCCCAACTCTGGGCATTCCAGCATTGATTCCGCCATTCAGACGGCCACACAGTTCAACGTGCTTTGAGGAAATAATAGGGAGAATGGAATATGCAGGATACTGAACTAACATTAACAAAACCTTTTTTATAAGACCATTGTTTTTGTTTAAAACATACTGGTCCATAAAAGAGCTGTAAATATATTACACAACCAAAGAGTAAAATGTTGGTAATGCTTCTGAACTAACAAATAGCTTTCCATACCAACATTGCAGACAGATTATATGCCTGTTGGACCGTGACACTGAGGACAAAATATTTTCAGGGTTGCTGATCTGGTTGATCAAAGTCTACTCCTGCATTGGTTGTGAATTTAGAGCTGATTCAATCTTTAATATTAACATTAATATTAACGAGAGGAAACCAGGGCAACAGATGTAAACAAAGCAGAGTAACCATCGTCTGACTATGTGTCTTCAAACAAGCTAGTGAGGTCTTTTCTTATCCACCCGCTTGATTCCAGGTGAAATGTTTCCACCATTGCCAGTGATGCTGTTTTCCATGCTGGCACACAAGTCTGTATTGAGAGGTAAAGAGAATGTGGGTGTTTTGCTCAATCCATGTGTTGACCCGTTCCTATGGTGACGCGCATAAAGAACAATTAAGAGTTCTCGTAGAGTACCTCGTTAGTCTCACATTTCCTATTTCCCACATTTTTTGGTCATTAAATAGTGGTACATTGTTAGATGCGAGAAAACGTCTTGGTCTTAGGACTGCCCAACATCCTTGAAGTAGCAGCCAAAATTGAAGTGTGAGCCATGAGCTAGTAAAGCCTTAAACTGGGCTAAGCACTATAGGTCTATGTGCATTCTTCTGGTTCATTTTTGGCGAAGTGATATGCAATATCATTTGTTATTTTAGGAATATGGAATTTGGGCTTTTTAGGTTTTTTATTGGATAGAGATATATGTAAACCAGAGGCAGAGTCTTGGAACACTAAACCACCTTAAGCCATCTATTTGACTTATTTTCTTTTTAAAACACGACAACACAAAGAAATGTGTGGATACAATTCATTTAATAAATCATTGAGAATAACACACAAAAGTTTAGAAAGGTATTCCCCATGCAGTCATCTTACAGTGATGACGGGGTGGGGGGGGTTGGCATTCGAGGAGGGGCTGTTGATATTATGCTCGAATTTTCGACAAATTGGCCGATGTGTTGTGGGAGCCAGAGGGTTCCGGAGGCCTGCTCATGGGACATCAGTGTTGCTGCGTGTCAGATCTACTAAATTAGCCAGACCGCTAATTACCTCCCGGAGAGGAAAGGCAGAGAGAGTTTTCGGAAGCATTTGTTGTTTTTCCCAGCAACATCCCCTCCCCTGTGGATTAAGGTCTGAAGAGTTTGTACCCCGAATCCCCTGTTCATTTGCATCGTCGCCTCCCTCATCCGCTTTTCACTTGCATCCTGTAATAGGCAAACAAATAATGCCACTGTGAGTTAGTCCGTGTAGCATAACCTGACCAAGTTGCAGTGAGGAAGTCGGCAGAGGGACCACTGCTCATTGTAATAATGGATGGATGGAATAAAAGCAAAGGCATCAGGCACACAGAACCCTTCAATGGGTGGTCATTGTTTTCTGCCGCGTACGAACTGAACAAACTCAAGACGACTCACCTGTTAATTTGTATACGCTGGAGTTTTAATATTTTCATTGTTTTCATGATTATACATTGTCATTATCAAATTCATTATTAATGTAGCCCATGTACTTACATATACGAGGTGGTTACTGGGCTGAATTGACAAAAAGGATTAGGGAGTTATATTTATGAAACAGTCCCAAAGACATGCTAGCAATAAACCCATACTGTACACATGAAGTATTTTATTTAGGTATTTGGGTAATGCCACAAACAACTGCTGGTCCAAATGTCTAAATCTGATGTAGAAGAATGAACATATTGAACATGTCCAATGTAAGAATATTACAGTGGGGCAGGGATATTCAACTGTTACCCTATGAGGTCAGGAGCCTGCTGGCTTTCTGTTCTACCTTACCATTAATTGCACACCCCTGGTGTCCTAGGTCTAAATCAGTCCCTGATTAGGGGGTTGAAAAGAAAAATCATTCTTGAAAAATCATCATGAACTGGCCTCAATGTCCGGAGTTGAGTTTGAGTGAAATAGAGTTTAATAAGAGTTCCAATATACAGTATCTCACAAAAGTGAGTACACCCCTCACATTTTTGTCAATATTTGAGTATATCTTTTCATGTGACAACACTGAAGAAATAACACTTTGCTACAATGTAAAGTAGTGAGTGTATAGCTTGTGTAACAGTGTAAATTTGCTGTCCCGTCAAAATAACTCAACACACAGACATTAATGTCTAAACCGCTGGCAACAAAAGTGAGTACACCCCTAAGTGAAAATGTCCAAATTGGGCCCAATTTGCCATAATTCCCTCCCCAGTGTCATGTGACTCGTTAGTGTTACAAGGTCTCAGGTGTGAATGGGGAGCAGGTGTGTTAAATTTGGTGTTATCGCTCTCACACTCCCTCATGCTGGTCACTGGAAGTTCAGCATGGCACCTCATGGCAAAGAACTCTCTGAGGATCTGAAAAAAAGAATTGTTGCTCTACATAAAGATGGCCTAAGCTATAAGAAGATTGCCAAGACCCTGAAACTGAGCTGCAGCACGGTGGCCAAGACCATACAGCGGTTTAACAGGACAGGTTCCACTCAGAACAGGCCTCGCCATGGTCCACCAAAGAAGTTGAGTGCATGTGCTCAGTGTCATATCCGGAGGTTGGCTTTGCAAAATAGACGTATGAGTGCTGCCAGCATTGCTGCAGAGGTTGAAGGGGTGGGGGGTCAACCTGTCAGTGCTCAGACCATATGCCGTACACTGCATCAAATTGGTCTGCATGGCTGTCGTCCCAGAAGGAAGCCTCTTCTAAAGATGAGGCACAAGAAAGCCAGCAAACAGTTTGCTGAAGACAAGCAGACTAAGGACATGGATTACTGGAACCATGTCCTGTGGTCTGATGAGACCAAGATAAACGTATTTGGTTCAGATGGTGTCAAGTGTGTGTGGTGGCGACCAGGTAGTACAAAGACAAGTGTGTCTTGCCTGCAGTCAAGCATGGTGGTGGGAGTGTCATGGTCTGGAGCTGCATGAGTGCTGCTGGCACTGGGGAGCTACAGTTCATTGAGGGAACCATGAATGCCAACATACTGTGACATACTGAACGTACTGTGACATACTGAAGCAGAGCATGATCCCCTCCCTTCGGAGACTGGGCCGCAGGTCAGTATTCCAATATGATAACGACCCCAAACACACCTCCAAGATGACCACAGCCTTGCTAAATAAGCTGAGGGTAAAGGTGATGGACTGGCCAAGCATGTCTCCAGACCTAAACCCTATTGAGCATCTGTGGGGCATCCTCAAACGGAAGCGCAAGGTCTCTAACATCCACCAGCTCCTAGATTTTGTCATGCAGGAGTGGAAGAGGACTCCAGTGGCAACCTGTGAAGCTCTGGTGAGCTCCATGCCCAAGAGGGTTAAGGCAGTGCTGGAAAATAATGGTGGCCACACAAAATATTGACACTTTGGGTCCAATTTGGACATTTTCACTTAGGGGTGTACTCACTTTTGTTGCCAGCGGTTTAGACATTAATGTCTGTGTATTGTGTTATTTTGAGGGGACAGCAAATTTACACTGTTATACAAGCTATACACTCACTACTTTACATTGTAGCAAAGTGTCATTTTTTCAGTGTTGTCACATGAAAAGATATAATCAAATATTTACAAAAATGTGAGGGGTGTACTCACTTCTGTGAGATACTGTACATCTCACTTTGTCCTGTTTCATGTGAGTATGTATTGCTGTGGTGTTTTGTTTGGTGTTGTCTAGTCAAAATTGTTTGCTGTATGCTGTTTAGTCCTTGTTCAACCTGTGTGTTTTTGTTTGTCCCTGTGTCCCTGGGAAAAGGGGTTTTTAGCAAGTCGCCCTTGGGCATATACAACCCGTAGGAAACCTTTGTCTAAAAACACTAGTTAGAACTGAGCGGACCACCCACTGTACTTGTATTGGTTAGTAGTCAGCTAAGCGGTTCTTGAGGCAGGCAAGTTCAGTTTAGGGGTGTTTGACCATATTATTTCATTTCTTGGGTCCAGCTCAGCCCCTTTTCCCTAACCCCTTTTACCGTGTGTTTATAATAAACGTTTTATGTTTGACGGCAGCTTTGGTTGTCTGTGTCGTTTGTTCTCACTGTTCATTTACACTACACTAATTTGCATGAGTTTTATGTTACGGAACTCTGTACCATCCACCCTAGACTGCTAGAGCCACAGGGTTCGTAACAGCAGATACTAACTGTTGTTCTGAGGTAAATAATAAGCAGTATCCAAATCATAGACTAATGAACGGCTCTTTCACAGATGCGAGTCACTTCCAAGTGATCACCAAAAAGAGCCATTCCAGAGATCACGTTTGTTCGCGAAATACCTGTCCCTACTGCAGTCATTCTTGCTTTAATTAATAAACCTGTGTCATTGGTAATTATGTTTTTAAAGAAGATGCAGTAATGATAGATATTATGTAGGCTAAATATCGGAGATTAGGCTTTTCCATTAGGAGTAAATTAGGGCACAACCTTTGACTATTATTGAGTCATAAAGGGTAGTGTAGGGAACATTCTTAATAGATATTGAATTGATAACTATTAAAATAGAAAGAAATACACACAGCTTGTTCGTAGCATATTGATCAGAGTTGATTAGTCTATTAAAAAGGAGAATATTTCATATCAAATTACCATGCTAGGTTGGAGGATTAAATGGGGCTTGGTCTATTTGACACAAGATTAGAAGATTATGCCGCACACAGTGTCAATTGCTCTTGAATAATTAATGAATAGTCAGACACAAAAATCTTTTTAGAAGACTTATTTAGGCCTATTTAAGAGCAAGCAAAGAACATGTGCGTTGTGTTAAAGATAGCCCACACAGTGTACTTTTACTAAAGTACTTCAGCATGTTGACTAGTGCTTCTATTATAAATTATTACTGACAGCTGCCTAACTTAAATATTAAAGAGTAAATGTATTAACAATATATAATCAAACTAATAAAAGTATTTTAACAACATGCATATAGGCCTAATAACACAAAATATGTGTTCAAAGATTCATATCCTTTGTGCTGCTAGAGCATCAAAAACAGTTGGTAAGAGGAGGTGAAGCCAGTTTGTAAGTCACACTGAGTTAGCAAAACAAGTGTTTATAGCCAATACTAAAACTTTGCTATTTGATGTTTGTTTTCTGAACAATGTATGGTGGGCCTGAGTGAAAAAGTATCCATATTAGAACAGACACATTCTCGTCAGGAATCTTGTCCTCAAAATGTACACCAAGTACATTAACAAATGTACAGTATGTCACATACCTTTCAGAAAGCACAAAAAAAAAATTTGACCATGTTTTTAACATCCAAAAATGCATCCCCAAAATATATTATTTATGTATTTTATTTTGAGTATGAGATGGTGTAGTTGGCGTTGTCAGTATTAAAGGGATGCGTTGTTGGAGCCCAAACATCTGGAGAACATAGATTTAAACATCAATGAAGCTCCTGTCCGTGTCAAATAGGGGAGTGGGAGATGAAAGGTTGTGTTCAGCATCAACGTCACAGGCTACGCTCTCCTTTCCTTCGCCACAATCGTCAGAAAGCCACTAATGTGAACGCGATGACAGAACGCCCATCTGCTCGTCTCCGCCTCAGAGTTGCACCTGTGGGCGCCGTGGGGAGGGACAGTGTTTGGACAAGGCTGGCTCACTTCGGCCTGCAGCACTCGTTTGATTCGTCGGCTTCCTCCCCCTCTCTTCAACCCGCCTTTCTTTCTCCCTCTCTCCTTTTCTCTCTCATCCCCTCAGTTCCCTTCCACACTGAGATACCAATCCTGCTGACACCCACTGAAAAACCAAACAGGGGTTAGACACAGTGAAGACCCCCGGATCCTCGGCCAAAGTAGCCACCGGTTTCTCATGAGAAACAGCCCGCCGAGGCCTTTTTCTTCTCCTTTTCTTCTCCTTTCATCTCAGCGCTCGGCCTTTCCTTCAGGACATGTTTTTCCTCACTTTTTATTTTGCCCCACCTTACCAGCTTATTGTCTCAGGCTCACCTGTGATAGGATTTTTTTAGGAGTTGTTTTAAGGCCTATGTTTCACATTGAAAAAAAGGTAATCAGTTATGGCAATTATGTCTTGATGCTTCTGGGATTATCAAGATTAACTAGATAAGGGACTATACCGAGCCGTTAAGTTCCCATGAACTGTCAATTGATGAGGTCCAGTTAGTCAATCCTTGTGTGTGCATGTACTTTATATAAAGAGTTGGCCATTGCATCAAAATGCTCTAAGAGCACCGCTTTTTCCTCACTTCTTAAGTGATCATTTAGTAGACTATAGACTGGCATGCAAATTATCCCGAATGCTAATCAATATAAACATCTGTTAATTGCACTGCACAGTTTTTCTTGTTTAAAGCTGGTCATTTGTATATGGATGAGCCAGGGGCACTCTCATATTGTTGCGTCACCAACATTTAGAGTTAAAAGGGGCTCACATGACGGCCACTCTAAAAACCTGGTCAATATGGCTCAGCTATTGTCAATTTAGACTATATTTCCCTGGGGAATCATTTTTTTCCTAGGTGATTTTTCTCCCTAGAGAAATGACTGACAACGTACTTATGCGTCCATTCACCTTCCCCTTATTGGATAGACAGCAGCAGCTGGTGTCAACGTGTGGATAGACTGCCCCCGGTGGTCACTCAATGGAACAACACACATCCTCAAATTCTCACCCACACGCTGATATGTATGTTAGCCCTTGCTGGTTGCGGAGTGGAAAAAAGCACCAAGATGAAAAAGTCTTTGGGGAAAAGCTGTTTGAGAAAATAGCGAGGTTGTAGAGAAGGGAACGGGAACGCCTAACAGAAATTACCTTTGGCTGACAGAGGGGCCGAAACATTACCGTCTCCAAGCTATTTACGAGAGCGATTACTCTGATTATTATTTCAACAATACCCAGCCATGCTCTTTCAAGGGCTGCCAGTGGGGCTGCTGGGGGAAGGAGAGGCCTTGCCAAGACGGAGTGTCTGGGAGTTTCACAAGGAACTCCACAGGAGGGAGGGGGAGGAGAAAGGAGCAAGGGAGGGTGTATTAGAAAATGAAAGGGAGATATTTCAAAAGGGCTTGGGTCCTTCAGTAAGGTCACTTTTTTGTCCTCTAGTCGTTATTTTCTTTCAAAACTAACCCCACATTTCTCCTGTCTTCTTCCTCCTATCTGTCTATATCCCCCTCCCCTCCCACTCTCTACGTATATTTATCTCCCCTCCTTCTTTTTCCTATTCTCCCTTCCGTCCTCCCTCGCTCTCCTCACTCTTCCTCCCTCTCCTTCTCATTCCCCCCCTCCCTTCCTCTCTCCCACTCTCTCTCCCCACCTGTCTCTCTCCATTTCCTTCTCTGTTTCTGTCTGCAGCGCCCAACGAGCCTTTGCTGTGCAAATTCGCCGATGGTGGGCAGAAGAAACGCCAGAGCCAGAGCAAGTACCCGCAGAACGGGCGGCCGTGGCACAGGGAAGGCGAGGTAAGCCACCCGCTCACTTATTGGCGCCATTTTGGTTCCACAGGTGCAGCTGTCGGCAACTGCAGTTAAACCTGGGTAAAGTACCACTTACTCACGGCACCGGTAAGGCATTTGGTAGGCGTTTAACCTCTGAGGTAATGGCAGTCTTAATAAGGAACCATTTAGATCCCCTCACAAAGCCAGTCCGAAACATCTGGCTCCATATAAACCATATCAGGCTGTCTCCCACGTTTATGTTTGGTTAAAAAAAAGAAGGCCTTTAAGATATCGATCCGAACCTTCAAAAAAAGAGTTGACGCGTAAATTGCATTTCAAGGTTGAGCTATTGGCCTGCCAACGCTGCCAAACATGTAGGTGTTCAACTTTGTTGTCCATAGTGGTTTGGGCCTATAAATTGGATGCTTAACATATTCAGCAGTTACAGCCAACAAAGGCAAGGGCAGTTGGAGGGCAATTCTGGAGGGCAGGTTTAATGCGGTTCCGCATCGCTACAAAGGATGTGAACTTACGAGGAGCTGACAGTTTTGCTGAAGCTGCACGGTGGGAATGAATAGAGAAGTTACAGGCTCTGTGTGCGGATGTACACCCTCTCCACTGTCTGCTAGCTGGTTGCGTGTGTTTGACATTCGTGTGGGGGCTTTGCAAGTGTGTGTACGCGTCTGTGCATGGATGGTAAAGAGGCCCAGTGAGGCCTCTATACCCATAACCACCACTTTTGCCACAGAGCCTCACTCTCCGACAGGGAAAACAGACTAGACTGTGAGGTGAGAGGGGTGCCTACTATCTGGAAGGTAACGGAAACCGCCAAAAGGCGTCAGCACTACTGAAACAGACCCAACACACAACACGTTGTCTCTGCATCTTCCCTCCTCACAACTCACTGGACAGTACGTTAACACGCCCGCCTTGCTGCACAACGACGTGTCACAGGCAGCTTAACACGGTTTGGGGTTTTATCTCTGCAAAAATGCCCTTGCGTTACCCCCAGGCTCATCAGAGAGGAGGAATTTTGCATCACTTCTTCCTCTCCCTCCTTCTGTCTCTTCCCCTCCCCTCCCTTCTTCACTTCCCCTGCCCTCACTCCAATGTCTCCCCCTCTCCCCCTTGGTTTCCCTCCCTGTTTCATATTACTCTGGGTAAGAACAAGAGTTTTAGTGCCGTTATGTGTGTGTTTCCATATTTCTTCATGCATACGCACACGTGTGTGGGTCATAGCTTAGCAGCACAGACAGAGCTGGGACACAGACATCACCTGTGAGTCTGTTTATCAGATGGTCGCCGATCATTCACTATGCCCCCATCCTGTCTCGCTTGATTCAGATGAAGATGGCCGCTGGTGCACTCGTCCCCAGTCAAACCCCCTTTTCACGTTGGCCAAAGTCCATGGACACGAGAAGGGGGCAGTTAATCGCAACCGCGGTTTGTCCCCGGTATCAAGCAACCGCGGTTTGTCAATAGCTGAAGAGGGGTCAGAACTGGAATTAAATGAGGGGACAGTGTTTTGTTAGTGACTGCCAATGCATGCAAACGTTCCAACCAAAGTGTTACATATCATGAATGATTCGCGCTCACACCTACGCGAAGTCAGACGATCGTTATTTCTCCTCATTATCGGTGGAATGTAATAATAATAAACAAATTCCTTATGATTCCAGTTTCGTTTTGATTTATGTTCCGATTATAATTGTTTTTTCTCCACAAAGTCAGGCACGATCAATCACAATGTATGAGTCAGGCTGGTGAAAAACAGGGACACACACACACACACACACGTTACACTCATTCCCACGTATACATCAGGAATCATCTGATCGTTAACGCACACGAACGCACATACAATCTCATCAATTCACACTATCTCAAGCGCTTAATCTGGGAAAAGTGCTAATAAGAAAACCACCCAGTTCTTTCCTGTGTGAAAGAAAGAACCGCAGATGTTTTTCAGAGGAAGGTCAAAGGTCAAACAACAGACTACTCATATTTGTTCCAGACCCACATGTGCAATTATTACGTGTTGTAAAAGTGTGTAGGTGTAAAGTATAAATGTTATTTGTACGTATATATGTCCACTGAGACAGCCGGAGATCAGCCATTATTACCGATGAAGTTGGATCGGTTAAAGTGCATTGCTCAAGGGCAGGTTAAAAGATTACCTGACGCCTCAAGCATTTGATCCTGCAACCTTTCGGTTACTGGCCCGGCAAGAGCCGTTCGCTGATCTACCTGGGGACAGGGTGTTGTTAGGGTGTGTCAGTGTGTGGGCATGACATGCCTGGGATTTTTTTGTGGGAGATCACTACACTTGTAACTCCAGCTGTCTCAGTGGCCGTCCTCAAACAACCCTTTTAGTGAGATATCCGTCTGTCACACAGACTCAAACGACAGTATAAACACGCATTCTCCCTCACAAACAGTCCAGCTTCTTCACTTTCTCTCAGACACACACACGATTCAGCTTTCTGTCTCTCATTCTGCACTCTTACTTTCTGTCTCCCAAACACATACTCTTACTTTCTGTCTCCCAAACACATACTCTTACTTTCTGTCTCCCAAACACATACTCTTACTTTCTGTCTCCCAAACACATACTCTTACTTTCTGTCTCCCAAACACATACTCTTACTTTCTGTCTCCCAAACACATACTCTTACTTTCTGTCTCTCCTACAAATACTCTTACTACTCTTACTCTGCAATTTTCTTTATGTAGTTAGATGTCTTTTTCTTCTCGCATACACTTATTTATCTTTCTCTTCAGCTGACTTTCACTTTCACACACATTCTCCCTCTCTCCCTCTCCTCCCCTCTCACTCTGTACCGGACATTCTTACATAATCAGCAATGGCCGTGCAGTCGACCCTGCTTGGGGGACTCTCGGTCTCTCTGTGAGCCTGTCAGCCACAGTGTGGAATTCATCAATCCAGGAAACTACTTGGCCAAGCAAGTGCAAGGGACTTCCTAGCCTGAGCTGACAACTGGCCATGTTCGGGATGGTCACATCACATACCTGCATACAGTCATAGACACACACACTTACAGAAGCACACACTAAAAGAACGTAGAATATAGTATATTCTACATAATCCATGGAGATATTCTTGCAAACACACACCCAACGTTGCACACACTTCCTAGAACAGTGGAACTATGCAGGCACGTACTGCATACAGTATGTACATACTGTGTAGGTGCACTCCATTTCATACATTATTTCACACTCTTACACTCTTACACACACACACACACACACACACTTCCCTTTCAACCCCAACACTATCTAACGTGCACGCATGCATGCACTCCAACCGACCAACACACACATATTGTACTGATACTGTACCTTCAAACACACACACACACACAGATACTATACCGTCAAACACACACACACAGATACTATACCGTCAAACACACGCACACAGATACTATACCGTCAAACACACGCACACAGATACTATACCGTCAAACACACGCACACAGAGACTATACCGTCAAACACACACAAAGGCCTAGGGTATTAGGCACATACACGAATATCCGCAGCGGCCGTGTCTCTCAGAGCTTGTTCATCCGGTGTTTTCACGTTGATCTGTTTCCCCTCAGTCACCTCGGCGAGGTCCAAATTCACTGACCTCCCCGGAGTCATTCTCCCCCTTCCTGCTAGCACAACCGTCCTGGAGACAAGACAGAGAGACAGGGATGGAGAGAGAGAGACTTGAAGAGAGCCAGAGTGAAAGGCAGAGTAACTGAGGTAGCAGGAGGAGAGGGTAGAGGGAAAGGGACAGAGGTAGCAGGAGGAGAGAGTGAGAGGGAAAGGGACAGAGGTAGCAGGAGGAGAGAGTGAGAGGGAAAGGGACAGAGGTAGCAGGAGGAGAGAGTGAGAGGGAAAGGGACAGAGGTAGCAGGAGGAGAGAGTGAGAGGGAAAGGGACAGAGG
>JACXGI010013219.1:0-21220 GCA_016801175.1 Esox masquinongy | reverse complement strand
AGAACAGACCGCTTGGTATTCTGTAGTAAACGGGCAGAATGCCAAATAAGGGAGAAGACGCTAGAGCTAGAAGTCGATTGGTTGGAATAACAACAGGGAAACCCGAAGACGGCAGCTGCCATGAGAGATGTGTTAAACAACGTATATCTTACCCATATATGGTATGAACCGCTCCTTTACCCAGAAAAGCAGAAAAACGAGAAAATCTAGGGTAGGGGGCTTAGGCTATAAGAACTGTGTGTGCTGTGATTGTGTCAGACTCTGTTGGACTGAGCGCCACACTGTCTCCAGATATATCTGTATGGGGGAATAAAGAGAATTGCCGGCACTGCGATTTTGTCTCCTCTTAATCTCTTCTCATTAACCAACCCGGGAAGTACTTTAGGTCGGTACTTCAACACTGGCTATGGGAAGACATTTAAAAGATATGGCCTTGCATGTTGAGAGAAAAGATTATGCAGCGGGCTATGCCCTGTTCGCTTTCAACTTATCCCCGGATGATGACCACACAGGAAACCTTTCACCGGTCTCCACAGGCAGCCTGTGACTGGAAATGCGTTTCTGGGAACCTTAGACCAGACAGCTACTATGATAGAAAACGCATGCTCCGATTCAATCTTTGAAGTAAACTCCCGAAGACAGGTCTTGGTGGATTATTATTATTTAAAAACAAAGATGAACACCCAAGAGATAGTTTTATGCAAGGAATGGTCGGAAAGCAGTTCCGCAGAATATGGGCTTGTGATGAATTATCTACGGATACATGGATTAATAGACCCGCTATGTTCATTATTAATACCCATCCAAAATACATGCCTGGAGAACACAGGCTCGCCGTGACTTTAGAAGAGGAAGAAGGCAGAAAAATCACAACTTTTTTCGATTCCACAGGTTTCCACCGGGATTTTCTCTTTTTCCCAAATTTATAAAACAATTTTGAATCAGAAATGGATTCAAAATATATTACAGCACTAAACAATTACAGGATGAACTTGGTTTCCTACAACCTGTGGTCATCATTGTATTTTCTATCTCTGTCAAAGATCCTGGGGGCTTTCATATGAAGATGTTATATCCCAATATAGTGATGATTTAAGAAGTAATGATGTCATGGTAGATTGTTTTGTTAGAAAATATCAAAAGTTTTTAAATGTACTCCCTTTAAAACCTTATACTCAGTATGCATGTTCATGATAAATGTTTAAAGAAGGCCATAAATGTTAAGTTTTTTGTCAAATGTATTTTTATTGAAATAAAAATGTCATTACATTACAATTATCGATTGTGTATTTATTCAGAAAATTGTAACCAGTCCTCTGTATTCTTCCGTTCAAATTAGTGTCTTTTGGAGAGAACCGATTTTAAATTTTGAATCTGTTGACGAATTTTATAATTAGCCACACCTGCCAGAGGTAAATTGAGGTCTGCCATGGTTTCAAGAAAATGGGTCCATCCTAGAGGTCTTCTGTCTTCAGATATCTTGTGTGAGGCAGTTACATTTTTGATCAAGTCTATCATAATAGAGCCTCTTAAAATTTTGCCATTACTGATAAATTCACCCGTCATTCCAGCCAGCTCTTCCTTTTGACCCCTTTATTTTGTTCATAATGTATATAAACATTTTTCGGGTACATGCTGGAGTATGCTCGAGCATGTCACTCATAACAGCATCTTCATCTATGGCATGATCCTGTAAGCTCCCCGGAACAAGAGGCTCTGTATCCTCCGTTTCTGGTAGGGAGAGGGTCAAGTGTCCCATGTTATTTTCATATTGTTTCAACAAAAGACAAATATGTTTACAAGAGTTGCAAGTAATTTTTTGCCTTGTCATAAGGGTTAATTTCTTTCATGTTCAATACATCCTTCATATCCATATTCCTTTCAGCCGTTTGTCTAATATTTTCAGGGTCTTGTTGCTTAAGTTTATCCAGCTGATGTTGAGGCACTAAATACATTTTGTTAGACATCAGCTCCCACTCCTGGAGGCTATGAGACTAGAGATGAAAGGGACCGCTATACTTAACAGGGTAACAGGGAACCAACCTTCTGCTGTATGGCACGCCTCTTTTTTTTAAATATTGGTCCTTATATCGGCAAATAACTTGATGGTTGCCTTTTGCCTCTTTAATTTTTTAAACTGTTCCTGGCTGAGTGGGATGCACACTTTGAGAACATTCAAAGCAATCTCACAGAGGACCAAAATAAGATCTGAAGAACAATGTCCCAAGGCAGACATGCATTCTTTAGGGTTGGCTACGACTAGGGCTCTCAACAAGGGCAAATGTCTTTTTAAACGTGCAGACATGTTTACTTTATCTTTGGAATGTAAACTGTTGGCCACTCCCACGGAAACAAATCTGTTCTGAGTCTTAAATGTTCTGGTGTAGAAGCTTTAAGGTCCACCAGTAAATAGGAAAATGCCTCTTTTGTAGCATCTTCGTAACTTTCCATGAAATAGGCTCACTTCCCCGGATACATCTGTTGTGTAAGAGTGTTAATCTTCAGTTTGTCTCTAGGATTTTTAAACAAAACCATGTAATTGGAGTTCAAGCTAATGGTACGACTATTTTTACCCTGGTGAATCACATTTTGTACCAAATAAAGCACAGATGGCGAGTATATTGAGTATAAGCTCTGGCAATTTCAGGATGTTCGCTACCTGCAAACAGCATATCATCCAAAACTAAAAGATTATTTCTGTTAGGAGGAAAGAGTTTTTCATCATTCAATGATTCAGGGATTCCTTCTACAAAGTTTATTTTTATTTTCTTCAACATTTAATCATACATCGGTTGATAGCAACTGTAACACCACACTATATTATCAAAGTTCTGAGTTAATACATGTTCAGAATTTTCTAAAACATTTTTTACAAAACAAGTTTTTCCACTGCTGGATGGTCCAACGACCAGAGCTGAGAAAGGTAAATGCATCCGTATCCAAATCCAAATCAAATTTCAGTATTTTCAGGGTCTTGTTACTTAAGTTTATCCAGCTGATGTTGAGGCACTAAATACATTTTGTTAGACATCAGCTCCCACTCCTGGATGCTATGAGACTAGAGATGGTCCAACGACCAGAGCTGAGAAAGGTAAATGCAATCTTGAATCAAAACCTTCTACAGACTCCATCTTATCTAATCAGAAGCCAAATGGTAATGTGGTACCATCTGCTAAAAGTACTCTCTTGTCATACACCACCCTGAACGTTTTGATGAGTGATGCATTGCGCAGCCTTTTTTATCAATGACAATTCTTTTGTAGGAGGTAAAGATTTCCTCACTAGTTTTGTCTTTTATGAAACCCTCAACCAAACGTGTGAGTGATTCCAGGTTTACCTTTGAGGCGTTTTCATAGTTTTGTGTGATGCCTTTGGCCTTCAAGACTACGTGATTGTTTAGTCCTAAGCCCATAACTCTTGGGTCCACACGATGATCATTGAGATATGATCACCATCTTCAAGTTCACTTGTTAAACCTTCCAAATAATTGCTCAGAGGGGGCTTCCATTCACCCGGTTTGCTCACATAGACCATCGAATCTGTGTCATGGTATAGAACTCTCCTTTGTAGCTGTTCCATAAGATTTAGATGGCCGTAAGCTGTCGTGAAAGCCGCAATGATTACATTGACATTTCCGGGACATCTAAGGTAATTATTTTTATGCTTCCACTGTACCAGAGCAACCTCCTGATTAAAAAATGAAAAATTAGAAATTTGTACTCAATTGTTGGGCTTCTCTAACAATAGATTTTGTCAGCATGTGGCTTCTATGAGCAAACTTTCCCCACAAATTGTTCAAAAAAAGTTTTCAAACACTTCTCTTAGCCTTATTGACTCTATTTTTTTCAGGATCTAAACGTATGCCCTCTTTGTCATAATAATCCTGAATGTACCTGTCTTTGCTCTCTTGATCGGTGGCTGATGCAGGATAACCCACTGCCATTTGCTTCCCTCACAAGAAAGTCTTGATATACTCTTTAAAAAGAGTATCTGATTTTCTTGCAAAGTTCCACACTTCATAGATTTTAGCCACAATGTAATCTTTCTCTAGGGCCTGTTAGATTCTGGCCATTTTTGATCCATGAACAAAATTAATGCAACTGGAAGTCAGGGGATAATCTTTATTCAGCATGAGGCTACGATGTTGACATTCCATAGTACTTTCATTTTTCTCCAGTGATTACAAAGTTAACACATAGGACACATAGGAGGTGGTCAGTGTTCATAGCCAATCAATACACAGACTATTATAAGAAAGGTTTATCCTACAAAATACCCTTGTATGGTGTATTCCAACCTATGACCCAAGGGGTCTATTCAGAGAGTCCTATGACAGTCACATACACAGTTCCTAGCAGGTGCTATGGACAAAGTGTTTGGGACCCATCAGTAATGGGGCATCACATTTCCTACCTAGTGTCCTTCGTAAAGAGATAGTTAATACTCTCATACATTGTGTCAAGCTTAATTCAATTACTTTTCATGCTCAATATCTATCAGTCCCCCCTTCATACATGTAACAAATAATCATTACATGTTGATAAAACTAGCAAAATAAAAGTACAGTCCAATTCCTAATGAACTGAAAAGGTCCAAACACGTCTGTTAAAAAACAATAAAGAAAAATAATAAAAAGGATTATCTGGCCTATGAGGCTTTTTATACCTTAAATGAAATGAAAATAAGATGCAATGGACACACCTTGCCCTGACACATAGCACTGTAAGACATTGCAGTCGTAGTGACCATCATGATCGATCTTTACCATACACTTCAAATCACAGGCTACTATCAGTCTAACCCGTGTCCAACAGAAACAGACCTAACATGACATATTAATGAAATGCATAATTCATTCCCAATAAACCCTCTAAACAACCAAAGTCCCCCCTTGTCCATATCATGAGTATATCATCAACATATCATCAACATCATACTAACGACCCAACATATCCTGAACGTAACACAACACTCAACTCCAATGAATGTACTAGTGACAGTTTCTACCTTTGAAAAGGAATATGGGACTATTAAACATATCAGGATAGCTGTCGTATTTATGACTATTAAGCAACCTCACAAAAAGACAAGTATCAATGACCAATGTTTGGGTATTGTTCATATGTAATCCTCTACCTGCCTTGCGAGGAATGAACATACATACATGAGATCAAAATGCCAGTCAATTTAGGAAAACTACTGATTTTTAGGAATTAAGCTAGATTCCCATCAAATATCCTGTAGTTCTTGTCTTCAGTCTTCTCTGTCTTGTATGAGTGATGTAAAGTTCCAATATCAGTTTGTTACGCATGCAGGTACCCTGTATGTGCGTTTGTGTTTTTCCCCTCCTGCCATTTCCCCAGGTGTCCCTTATGTTCCTGATTGTGCTCGTTGGTGTTTCCCACCTGGCAGTCATGAGTGCAGCACCTGACTGCTGAGGTGGACCAATCGGTGGCCACCCCTCCTAATTGCACCACCTGTTCCTTTTTCCATCACCCAATCACATCACACATCCCCTGGTTTAAAAACCCAGTCAGTTGGTTCTCCCAGAGAGACTCTTTTGATTTACCCCACATGGACATAGACACTCTTGAGATACATATCTTTTTTGATAGACAGACACTTTGCTCATACATACATCACTTAGTTTAGCACATACATCTCACTTTGTCCTGTTTCATGTGATTATGTATTGCTGTGGTGTTTTGTTTGGTGTTGTCTAGTCAATTGTTTGCTGTGTGCTGTTTAGTCCTTGTTCAACCTGTGTGTTTTGTTCATCCCTGTGTCCCTGGGAAAAGGTTTTTTTTAGCAAGTCGCCCTTGGGCATACACAACCCGTAGGAAAACTTTTTCTAAAAACACTAGTTAGAACTGAGTGGACCACCCATTGTATTTTTGTATTGGTCAGTAGTCAGCTAAGTGGTTCTTGAGACAGGCAAGTTCAGTTTAGGGGTGTTTTGACTATATTATTTCATTTCTTGGTTCCAGCTCAGCCCCTTTTCCCTAACCCCTTTACCGTGTGTTTATAATAAACGTTTTATGTTTGACGGTAGCTTTGGTTGTCTGTCGTTTGTTCTCACTGTTCCTGTACACTACAACACTGTGTATGAGTTTTATGTTACGGGTCTCTGTACCATCCACCCTAGACTGCTAGAGCCACAGGGTTCGTAACACAGTTATTGCAGTCAGTGTGATGTGGACCAAATTGCCTGGTTGTCCTAACAAGTCAGTGTAGGTGTGTAGTGGAGTATTGAGTTCCCAACACCACACTAATTCAGGATTAACACCACAACAGTGTCTTCAACTGTGTTGTGACCATGTGACCTTTCCAGTCAACTGGCCCGTGGTACTCTGACCTGTAGTATGTGGAGTCCTTCAGGACTCTCCTCTCATCTTGCTGTCGATGGTTCATCTAGAAATGGAGTGTGAAGCCAAGTGATCTGACCCTGGCATCGTTCTGCCAATGTGAGTGGTCAGGAAGATTTGGAACAGATTTGTCCAGTGTGACTGTAGAAATCCTTCTTGAACATGTTGCTGTTACTCACACACTCAGTTGTCTGTGTCCAGTCGGTGGTGTGATTTGTCATCAGAAAAGGGGTTGTGATGTCCTGATCTGTTGAAAGTATAACTGCAAAACAATGATTAGTGTGCTTCAACAGTCCATTGGACTTTCATCCATTGGGTATTGTTCTGTCTACTCCCAACAACGAAGACAATAGATCAGTCCTGAAAACTTGTGGATCTCAGAAGTTCCATCATTAGAGTGAAGGGTACACCCTATCAAGACAAGTTTCCATAATAGTCTGTCAAATTTCCTTTTCCATCCAGAACTGGCTTGGTTGATGTTTCATTCCTTGTGCTATTTTTATGTCCGATAGCACCTGGCAGTAAAATGAGATTCTGTTGTCTGATCAGATTTGACTTTGCTTAGCCAAATCAAAAATGGTTAGATCTATTCTATACAACCATTAAAATGTTAGACCTTACATCAAACAAAACAATTTTCAAATAAACAAATTAAAAACAAATCCCGTGAATGGAAGATGTAAAACATAACAGATGCCAGTGCTCTGTTATAACTATGCAAACAGAAAAAAAACGATTTTTCATGTAAAGTACCAATTTTGATTTGCTTTGAGCCCTAAGCTCAACTCTTTCCAATCATAATCAATTATCATATCACACATCCCCCCTGCTTTCACTGCATTAAGTCAATGGAAAGTGACACCATGAGTGAAAGCAGAAAAATGACAAATACGGCCACAGGAGGCGCCATCCTGAACCCACACTGGCCATCATTACAGGACAGACATGAAAAATAGAGAATTGGTAATAGGGATGGATCTGGAATCCATTCGAGAAGGTGTTGCATACTGTAAATTCATAAAAAAAAAGAAATAATCAAAATGAACATGTTGAAAGTAAACACAATCAAAGACATCAAATGTGTAACATGGTCATTTGTGTGAAGGAATTATAAACCATATAACCCATTGACAAATTTATTTTAAAGCTAAACAGCTCTCAATTTTGATTACACTTCAGAATCTTTTCTCAGATCAATAAAATTGACTATCATGTATTTATAAACTCCTGTAGTTTGTTGGCACACACCCAACTAAATAAATGAATTGCCCTCTAGGGGAAAGTCTGTTTAACTACTATTGGAAAAAAAACTCCAGCTCAGGTTGCAATGTGTAACCTAGTGCAACCACCAGGGCGACTGTATTATCAGCACCTAAATTTAGCATTTTTAAAGGTTATGGCCCAACTACCTTATGAGAAAAAACAACATAACATCTTGATTAACTTCCTAAATTGTAGGGAAATTTTCTAACTCCGTTTCATTTTGCAATTTTATTCTTAAATAGTGTCGGTCAGCCAAACACTAAATTATAACTTTAATGCACATTTTGACCATGTCTGTTGTAAAACGTGTTATTTTTCTTCAACTTAATTAACATTAAATGTTAACCAAAGGTTTAAATTCTATCCTATCCAATGCTTTTAAAGTTGTAAAGAGTGCTCCCAGACCTACACAGTAACGTAACGTTATTGTGGAAATTCCAAAACATTCATAAAATTATGACTAAACTAAAAACAGATATGACCACCCAATTAAGCCAATGTCTTCTTCTAACCCAGGGCAGTGTGTGGGGAGAAATTGGCTCAAGCACTCCTCCCCCCTGTGCTGCTCTTTGAACCCAGGGTGAGACTATTTTTGTCAGTCAACCTTTTTAGAACTGAGACAAGTATCTAACTTGTTCTTTAAAACACAAATGTCATCTCAGTAACTAGAGAAACACAAAAAACAAAGATAAAAATGTTCTTAGTTAACCAAAGCCAATTTAGCATTTAAAATAAAATATTACATTTTATTGTAGGGGAGAAACTCGCTTTTTGCTGTTTTAACCCTTTTTGTCATCATTTCACATGAGACTGTAATCTCAATCTTTTGTCTAAAACCAAATTATAACATATATTAGAACCAAATTCAGTGCACATGGAAAGCCATGTGTTTTACTTAACTTCAAAAAATAATTATCCTCTGTGTATTGTTACCCTCTCACCAGTCGTCCTGTGACGAGGCAGAGAGAGAGAGAACACACACGCATTCCAACTTGGTGGAAACCCTTTGTAAAGGCCTATGGCTATTTTGTATTCATATTCAGTCCTCATGGGACACAGCGTGTCTCCTTAACGTTCAAGACTATCACCATGTGGATTCTTCATTCTACCACTCATACAATATATAAGGAGAGAGAAAACACAATATTTTAACCTTTTGTAAGAGAACTATGAGACTATTTTACCAGATTAGAAAATCATCATTGTACCAATTTCTAATTTATCACTAGGGTTAGATGTACCCACGTGTGCTAGTGAACATCTCAGCACGCAACATATGATTACCATGCGGTGGGCCTGTTAAAGCCTACCCACATTGTAGTGAGACCCTCCTTGAGGCCTTATGGTTTTAAACATTATCATCAATGCAATAAATACGTTTGATTTAAAATTACATAGTGAACATGACAAAGCACAACAAAACAGGCTATTCCTTGAATACCTATTAAAACATGTTCAGGCATGACAGAACAAAACAGGCTATTTTGAATGCCTATTAAAACATGCTATATACCATCAAAGTGCTTTCAAATTAATATTCACTTGAATGAGCATGGTAATTATCAAGGGAAGTGATCAGATTTCCTTGATAAGTTCCAGCTCTACTCAATTTTTAGGTATGATACATTTTTGGAAACACATTTAAAACTCTTAATGAATATATAAGCTCACGTCTGTTCCAGGTATTGCCAGAAAATCCTCTGTCTTTGATTCCTGAATTCCATAGATGGGAGATCTTTCCTTGCTGCTGCTCGGCATGTGGGCAGAATGTCTCATGTTCCAACTGTCTGTGGATCCTGTCTTTTTCCTTTGGTTCTTCTTCTTCTTGCGACACTCATTCTGCCAATGGCCAGGGATTCCACAATAGTGACATGATCCTAGTGTCACGGTTGGTGTAGTGGTGGAGAGGAAGGAACCAGGCGCAGGCAGAGTGGCAGTCGATGTTGTAAATTTAATTGAAAATAACACCGAGCACTTCAACACACGAAACGAAAACAAAAGGGTACAAACCAAAACGAAACACTCACCACGTACTTGAACGCAAACGGAGACATGGAACAATGACTGACCAATGAGGGGAGCAGAGGAGCAACATTTAAACACATACTAATGACTGAATTGGGACCTGGTGTGAGTGATGATTAGCGACAAGACACATGACAAGTCCGGGATGTGTTCGTGGATGAAAGGAAAACCGGGAGATGACGAGGCTGTCTGTCACCTCACCGTCGCAGGGGGAGCCGATGGCGGCGACCACTGGGCAGCAGGGGGAGCCGGCGACGGCGACCACTGGGCAGCAGGGGGTGCCGGCGGCGTCGGCCACTGGACAGCAGGGGGAGCCGGCGGCGTCGGCCAGTGGACAGCAGGGGGCGCCGGCTGCGGCTCCTGGGCAGCAGGAAAAACCCGGCGCCTTGGAGCTGGCGTTGGCTGCTCCACCTCCACCTGCCGACGTCCAGGAGGGCTCTTTCAGGCCCCACTTGAGGTGTTGCCCAACGCCTTGGAGCTGGCACTGGGCATAGCTGGGGCACCTCTATCACCCCCAACGTGAGCGGCGGCAAGGGCTCGTCTTCCCACCCCTCCGGGGGTGGCAGCCGTGACTTGGGGGCCTCCGCCTGCCCCCATAGCCCCCCGAAAAATTTCTTGGGGCTGACTCACGGCGGGTCGGTGACGTCGCCTCTGTCGTCGTCTCCTCCGGGGTCGCGGACCCAGGGTTGGGGATCGTGCTGGCGTCTTGTAGCCCCTGCCAGCCTCTGGGAAGGCTGGAACCAGCTGGCACCGCACTGGGTCCCACGCCAGAACCCCTTCCGTCTCGTCGTCATCCAAATAGTCATACTCCACCTCCGAGTCGTCCGACGAGAGGGAGGCCGATCCCCAGTCCCCCTTCCAGGTATACTCCCCTCTCGTCAGACGAATCGGAGGGAAGTAGCCGGAATAAGCGCAGAGACGCCGAGCTTCCTCCTCCGGCGTCTCCAGCTTATCCCTGTGACCATGGCGGATTTTGTTAGCACCCCTGCGGGTTCCTCTTCGGTCGGTCATTCTGTCACAGTTGGTGTAGTGGTGGAGAGGAAGGAACCAGGCGCAGGCAGAGTGGCAGTCGATATTGTAAATTTAATTGAAAATAACACCGAGCACTTCAACACACGAAACAAAAACAAAAGGGTACAAACCAAAACAAAACACTCACCATGTACTTGAACGCAAACGGAGACATGGAACAATTTGTTCAGCCCACGCCCATACACATTCTCTCCTTCAAAGGTCTTTCAAGACCATCTTTGAGGAATTTATCATTCAGTTTTTGAATTTCTGATAACAGAATCAATGACCAACGTGTTTTTTGTAATTCATCAGGTATTCTTTGAGTTTTTTCCCATGATTTCTGTATATCAAAAAACTCCAAAAATCTTCTGGAACAATGGCATATTTTTTAATCATCTCTTGGCGACAGTCATCTATTTTCAAGCTCTTTTTGATGTCATCAGCCAATGACTTCCAGATAACATGAGGACGTTTTCATCACTGTTTCAGTGGCCTAAAAGGTCTTAGCTTCTTCTGTGGAATCTTTGGACTAAGGCTAAGCACACATCTTTCAGTGTCAATGTAAGTCTTACATGTCCTCACCACAGGTTTCCATAGCCTAAAAAGCGTCATTTCTAGGTCTTCTTGTTCCAGATGTGTTAATCTGGATACTCATGCTCTTTAAACTGACTTGTTCTTTTAGAGTGGTTTGACTCACCATTCAGAGTGCAAATCCATCTGTCCGGGTCACACCACCATGCTGTTAGATTCTGTCCATTTTTGATGCATGAACAAAATTAATGCAACCGGAAGTCTTTATTCAGCATGAGGCTACGATGTTGACATTCCATAGTTCTTTCATTTTTCTCCAGTGATTACAAAGTTAACACAGTCTTTTAAGCCAGGACACATAGGAGATGGTCAGTGTTCATAACCAATCATTACACAGACTATTATAAGAAAGGTTTATCCCCTTGTATGGTGTATTCCAACCTATGACCCAAGGGTCTATTCAGAGAGTCCTATGACAGTCACATGCACGTTCCTAGCAGGTGCTATGGACAAAGTGTTTGTGACCCATCAGTAATGGGGCATCACATTTCCTACCTAGTGTCCTTTGTAAAGAGATAGTTAGTACTCTCACACATTGTGTCAAGCTTAATTCAATGACTTTTCATGCTCAATATCTATCAGGCCTTATTGAACTCCTCTGTAACCCATATACCTGTCAGAGATCTCTCTTCATCAGAATGATCACATTGATGTTGCTGATTATTGTTGTCGCTGCATGTGAGGCAAAGAGAAAAGAAAAGCTTTCTATTAGGACCCCTCGAGGGTAACACCAGAAGAAACAAACCCAGAGGAGGGTAAACTGTTGCCTTAATCAGACCAAAATAGTTTTGGGGCAAGTCAAAGTCACTATGAATGATTTCAGGATGGCCCAGAGGAAAGTGGTATTTGCTCATGACATGAGGATAAAGGGATGTAAAATCACTGTACTCTATTGTTTCATCCTCTTGGGCTAAATGCCTTAAAGGCAAAGCACTGATGCGTCCACCAAATAATGAATCTCTGGGGTCCAGGGGTTCTGGCATGTCAAAATTATCTATAAAAGCTTGAACCTGAGGGTCTGACCTTTTCAACTGAGCCCACTCATGCTCCCACAAAACCACCACTTTTATTCCTCGGTCATAAAATGATTACGATAGGTTTTCATGCAAGCCAATGCAATAATTATACAACTCAAGGGATCAAGGCCTGCGTCACTGATTACTTCCTCTCTGAACTTGAGACAACTTTCACGCAAGATAGCCACATCATTGTCGCAATACATTTCCATCTCTTTGTGAAAATCAAATGTCTCATGACGGACAGTCAGTAGTAAATGTAGGGTATATTGTGTCACTTTGATGATTTATGACCCTGGTGGGCGGGACATCCAGTTTGCAGGGTGGGACTTCCTGTATGACGTGTGTTAGGGCGGAACTTCCGGAATGACATACACATGTCCGGTGACTTTGTGATTTATGAATGCATTGATGTATCCATGTTTGATGTTTTACAACGACTGATAAGCACCCCGGACGAGTGTTATAACAGGTGCGCTATGTTTAGTGTTTTACAATGGTGTCTTAGGGTTCCGGAATGTTAAATTCCCAGGCAATAAATAAGTGTTATATCAGCGGCAAGGTGTTTGGTGTTTAACAAAAGGGCGCCAGCAATGCTATAACCCCCCGGCATTTTATGCTCCGATAAGTGCTACAACAGATGTCCTACAACCAGTGGGTGTTAACCTCCCATATTTTACAATGTGCGTGTAGCATGTTGTTTTTCCTCAAGCACAGAATTACATGCGGGAAACATGCATTTTTGTGTAAGATATAAAGAAGGGGTCAGGACTTACGATTTGGAGAGTTTCTGCCCGTTTTTTTTTTATTTTAACAAGAGATTAATTATGATCAGATCCGCCCAGCATAATCATTAATTCAGGTCAAACAATTTATTTTCCAAGAAACCAAAGACTGATAATGGAATAGGGGTATTCCCCAACAAACAGGTGATATACATCTCATGCTGCTGGTTGATCAAATGTTGTAAGGACTCAGGGTGAGACCAGGTCCAGGGGTTGGTGGTACAACACGCGGTCGGTCCCAAAAATCTCATAAACCCCCAGAAGCCTTTGTTGTATTCAAATGTATTTACACTTCGGCCATAGGTTGACAAATCAAGAGGGTGTGTGCGCGCGCGCACGTGTGTGTCTGTAGGGACATGCTGATTGGTTCAAGTTGTGTTCTGAATTACGTGTGAAGTATCTGAATATAGTGGTGTGTGTGGAGTCAAATAGGGAAATGTGTATTAAGCTGTGATATATTGTGACAAATATGTATTATTGTATTATATTGTGTATAACAAGGGTATAATGTTCAATTTGAATCCAAACATGGTCTGGTTTAGATTAAAGCAACCTTGTTTTCAACATAATAGGACTCCTAGACACAGCGGCATTATTCGACAGGGGGGTTCTGATTCAGGTGTAAGCCGTTGTAACATATTCAGTGGTGGGATGTGTTTTTTGTGAGGGTCTGTTGTATATTGACCAATAAGTATCTCTTATTCTGTAAAAAATTTATGGGGGGCGTATGTTAAATGGTCTGGGCTTAAATAAGCGACCCTAGCGGTGGAGCGGCCTTTCTCCCAGCTGACGACATATTGGCAACACAGGTCAAACTTTTTAAGGTATGTAAAACTAAATTCGTAACCCAAAGAAATTATGAATGTTTTAAGTTATACTAAAAGCATGGTTATGTAGTTTTATTATTCAATGTCCAGACAATTTCACCGCATGTCTATAAAGATTTAAGGTCACAGTGTGTAACAACGTGGGGGGTTGTTTTTCTTGGGCCCCATGAGGTCGTGAAGGCCCAGTTGTAGTATTTTAATCATGTGTTGTTAACCAATAAGATACATAATAATTTAATGAACTCACACTAAGTCTAGCGTACATTACCCCATTTTATTCCTTTAGGTTTCAAGCAAATATCGACTGTCTGTTTTGAAAGGTCATTGCATTACCTAAATCAGCATGGCTACAGGTATGTATTAACATGATATGGTATTATATTTGTATAGATCGGCAAATAACATTTTACCGCACTTCCGCTGTATTTTGAAGGTTTGTTTTTGAAACAAGCTGGCTTATGTGTTGAAATGAGGTAACCATCTCGTTTATATCACAAGCAACATATAGTCTAGAACTTTTTATTTATTATAAATGATCGTGGCAGGGTTGGCTAACAATACACCTAGTATATTTAATTATCTGTACATTTTGTGCTTATAGGATGTTCAATAGATGATGGTTTTTCAAGGGGATGCAACAGAAACAGTACTCCGATGAAAAAGCGCGGCAAAAAGAAATGTTTTGATTTCATGTGTAAATATAGTATATACGCGCGTGTGCGTGCGATTGTGTTTGTATACACGTTTTTAGACATTGTAAAAATCACCAATTAACTAAAAGTGAAAAATGTCTTTACAGCGGATTCTTTGGAAGATCTCTATCAGCCTCCCCGATCACCACCGTTAAGACGTCAGAGACTGTCCCCAGTTCGACAAGTGGCTATCGTGTACCCCTATATAGCTACACAACATGCTGACGGGGAGAACAGTACAACGGATGAGACCAATGGTGTGCCAGCACAAGTAAACCAGCTCAACAACACTATCGAAACAGGAGCATCGTTCGATAAAGAACATTTGTTACAGCCGCTAGACTTCAGTGGTCCGGTAAGAGAAAACCTTGGTGATGGTGTTGATTTAAATCAATTGTATGATATGGTTTATAGACATGTGTGCAAGCATCAGTTTCTAAATGACCACATAGTCAGAATCGAAGATGTTGTTCGTAACAGATTCGACGATATGGAATTCAATATTAATGGCTTTAGATATGAAGTAGATACACATTTACAAGGTTTGAGATATGAAGCTACAGAGGTGTCTACACTAGCACGTGAAAATAGCGCGCTTAGGGATCAAATCATGCTTTTAAGACGCGAATTAGATGCGAACAATAGATCAGATCATTGATGTTTTCAAGCATAAAGCTTGTAACGTTTTTATCATCAAAACGGATGTGTATGTGTGCAAGTGTTTCAAATGTGATTTTATTGCCGTCTATTTTGTAAAGGTGTGTCAACAACTTTTTAAAATTTTGTTTACTATACTTGATACGAATCATGGAGCCTAAAAAACCTAGTAAATTATCATTGACCAGAAAACATAGAGCTAGAGAAATGGCTACAGCGATCGGTAACACCATCCCACCCCCGTCAACCTATACACACACTCAGCAGACCAAGCCTAACGAAACAAGTGCAACGGCTATATCCACATATATTATGCCTAGTATGAACAATGACAACCCCATCGATAATAGCGATTTTGCATTGATAAGGCCACGCATGTCGTATCCGAATATGTCAAATCCTAAAAAAACTAATAAACTATCTTTGACCAGAAGACGTAGAGCTAGAGAATTGGCTAGAGCGATCGGTAACCGCACCCCATACCCGTCAAACTTTACACACACTCAGCAGACCGGGCCTAATGCAACAAGTGCAACGGCTATATCCGCGGATATTATGCCTAGTATGAACAATGACAATCCCATAGATAATAGCAATATTACACTGATAAGGCCTCGCATGGTGCATCCGAATATGTCACACCCTAAAAAAGCTGATAGACAATCCAGAATGTGTGAAGCTATAGAAATTCTTACTGATGATGTTAGAAACCAGTCAGACACGGAACAACCAACATCTACACATAATCAACAAACCACACCCCAAAATTCAAATCAGCCGGCCAATATTTTGTTACACAGGGATGCACACAATAATCCTCAGATGCAAGGTTTGTCAACCGAGCTTAGTAGCACTCATTTTTCACATGATCTAGTTGACTCTCCTCCGAGCTCTCTGATGCAAACTCATTGCAATGATGTCGATGTTAGAGTTATACAACGTAATGCGTTTGACAACGATGAATGACGACAGTTGATACATTTCCAAAATACTGATGAAGTTGGGGATTTTGGCACATTCTATGCACTCATTATGGCTGGCTTGGATAATTTGATGGTTAGAGGTTCAGACTTTGTACAAGGGCCTGGTGATTGAGTCTGCAGATTGAGTTGATTGGTGAATCTCTGATATCCCCCGTACATGTGACCATGAGAGCCAATGAATATAATGAACACACGCTTGGTAACTTACTTGAAAGTGTTATGCAGAGTAATGTTGCAGTTATGGTTGATGAATCACTAAAGTTGGTGGTGCAAATTGTCAACAACTGCAAGGGTGGTGCCCCACGGTGTAAAGCTCAAACACTATTGATAGATCAGATTATCAATAAAAAAAGGCATTTATACGTGGCTGTGAATAATGATTCTACATGTTTTTCCGTCTGTTTGATGGGTCTGTTGAACCCACAGTACACATATGTTGAGGCTGAGGCTAGTGGTCATGAGCTACATACGGGGGCTGGTTTAGCGTTTGATGATTGTGTGACATTCACAGATATTGTTCGGTTTGAAGAAATGACTGGGTGTAAAATTGTTGTCTTTCATCGAACACGGGATGGTCACTTTACCAAGTTTCAAAACAGCGAGGCCACCCACCCTAGAACCGTCTTTATGTACTTACATGATAACCATTTCTATGGTATCGTGAATCTGAAGGGTTTTCTGGGTGTGTCATATGTTTGTGAGTGGTGTTATACAGGTTTTAACACCCGTGGCGATCATGGCTGTAAATATAGCTGTAGTGTCTGTCTTCATGAAGATTGTCATACCCAACCCCGTAACACAAAGCAGTGCCCGGACTGTAAGCGGACATGTTATTCTGACTTTTGTTATAGACAGCATAAACGCTTGAAGCACCACAAAAGTGTGGGTCGTTGGGTTAGCAGGTGTGACCAGAAGTAATATTGTGTCGATTGCGGCCGTCATTACAACGTTAGTATTACCAACTATAAAGCGCACAAGTGCGAGGCTAACATGTGTCCGAATTGCAACGTGGATCTGGCGGTTGAAATGAATCATCAGTGTTTCATAAAACCCTCTAATCCCGAGGACCCCAGTGAGCGCTACATATTTTATGATTTTGAGACAATTGCCAATCCGGTGAACGGTGTACACAGCAAATTTTGTGTACGCAATAAGCTTTGATAACGAGATGTGGTGTTCAGCCGGAGATGGTTGTGTCACTGCTTTTTTCCAAAAGTTTAGGCAACCGAAATATAATGACTACGCATTTATAGCACACAACTCTAAAGGTTTCGATGGTTACATCTTGATGCAGTACCTTGCTAACAATGGTATTGGCATGACACTTATTGCTAATGGTAGCAAGCTCATGATTTTTACAGACAGCACATTCAATCAGAGATACATAGTCATTGCTTCCTACCGATGAAGCTGGCGGCCTTGCCACGTGCTATGGGTTTTAAGGATTCGAAAATAGGCTACTTTCCTTACAAGTTTAACATCAAGGAGAATGAGAACTATGTTGGCCCCCATCCGGATCCGCATTACTACGGTGTGAATACCATGATGGTTAAAGAAAAAGAAGAGTTTTTGCAATGGTACGCAACTGTTTCTGCAGACCCCTTTGTCATGCAGGATGAAATAAAGGCTTACTTCGTCAATGATGTGGTCATCTTGAGAGAGGGTTGTATGCGCTACAGACTCAAGTTCTTGGAGTGTGGTGGTGTTGACCCATTCCGGTCAATTACGATTGCTTCGGCATGCATGAAAGTCTTTTGCAACAGATTCCTCACCAAGGACACTATTGCATTGGTCCCCTCAGACAACTATAACCATTGTCAGAAGACATTCTCAAACAGCTCAATCCAATGGCTTGAATATCTGGCCTCTGATGAGAATATATCAATACAGCATGCCCTGAACAGGGGGGAAGTGAAAATCGGTGCCTACTATGTTGATGGATATGCAGAACGCGATGGGATGTGCACAGTCTATGAATTTCTAGGCTGTTTCTGGCATGGTCACCCAAAGTGTCATTGTTCAGAAAGCATCAATCCAGTGACAAAGATTCAGTACGGGTTGATGCACCAACAATGGCTGAAAAAGCTTGAGGCTTTAAAAGAACAACACAACATACATGGTCAATACATATGGGAGTGTGAGTGGAATCAGCTTAAAAACACATCCGCAAATGTCAAAGCTTTCTTGAAGACCTTTGATGCTCCAGAGCGCCTTGACCCTCGGGATGCTCTTTTTGGCAGTCGTACTAACACAATTCATTTGAAGTTTACGGCTCGAGAAGGGGTGACTATTCAGTATAACGATGTCTGTAGTCTTTACCCATTCTGCAACTAGACAAAGACTTATCCGACTGGGCATCCAGACATAATCTTTCGAGATATCAAACCGCTAGACACCTACTTTGGTATTGTTAAGGCTACGGTGTGTCCACCGAAAGGCCTTTATCACCCCGTTTTACCGCACAGGGTCGGCGGTAAACTCTTCTTTCCCTTGTGTAGATTATGTGCAGAATCTGAAAACCAGGTAACTGATTGTTCACATACTGATTCAGAAAGATCTTTAACTGGTACCTGGGTTTCTATTGAGCTGGTTAAGGCTGTTGAGAAAGGTTATCGCATTGTGAAAATATTTGAAGTCTGGGATTTCACCAGGACATCAGATAATCTTTTTGCAGATTACATGAGAACATTCCTGAAGCACAAGCAGGAAGCTAGCGGGTTCCCGCCATCTGTGGTTGACGATGATGCTAAAGACCAGTATATCCGTGAATATCGTGAAAAGGAGGGTGTGCAGCTTGACAACGAAAACATTGTTGTAAACAGTGCTAGGCGATCTTAGCTAAATTGGCAATGAATAGTCTTTGGGGTAAGATGGGTGAGCGGTCTAACCTTATGAACACAATGCTAATTACAGATCCGGAGGAGTTTAGCCACTACCTTTTTTCCAGTGAAATAGAAGTTGGTTATTTCTCTTTCATCTCAGACACAGTGGCGATGATACAGTGGCATTACACAAAACAAACACCAATCAAACCACGTAACGGCAACATTTTTATTGCCACGTTCACAACTGCTTATGCTAGACTCGAGTTGTGTTCACTCTTGGAGAAGTTGGATAGACGTCTACTCTACACAGACACTGATTCAGTGATCTTTGTCACACGCCATGGGGATTGGGTGCCCCCACTGGGGCTATTCTTGGGTGACTTGACCGATGAGTTACCAGATGGTGACAGCATCGCTAAATTTGTTAGTGGTGGGCCAAAGACATACGGTTACAAAACCGTTAAAGGTCTGACCTGTCTCAAAGCAAAAGGCATTACACTCAACAGCTACAACACAACCATTGTTAACTTGGCGACGTTAACATGACTGGTTGATAACTTTGTACGGGGCGAGGGTGGTGATGATGATCACATCCTTGCTAATGCAGACACAATTGCGAGAGATAAAAGAACATCCACATTGAAAAACCGAGTAGTGTCTAAGCGTTTCAGAGTTGTGTACAACAAGCGTGTACTCCTCCCTGATTACAGCACAAGGCCTTACGGGTACTAAATCACATTCTAGGATGGATAGCGGTTTTGACCCGCGACTTCAACACCCATTCAGCTGTGTCATTAGTGGCCCCAGTAACTCGGGTAAAACTTATTTTGTGAAGATGTTGTTGGATAATGCTGACGTTGTTTTCTCCAAAGAAATTCAGAATCGTCTGGGTTTATTTATGTTGGCAACCGCTGTATGACGAAATGTTGAAGGTGAGGGAGATTACTTTTATAGAAGGTCTACCACCATCGCTGTGTGATGACAATCTGTTACCGATTCAGAAAAACAACCTTTTAATTATTGACGATTTAATGAAAAGTGCATCAGAGAGTTTGGAGATGGAGAGAGTTTTCACACAATATTCACACCACCGTAACCTGAGTGCAATTTACCTTGTCCAAAACATGGTCTTTAAAGGCAAATCTAGTAGAACTATTAACTTGAACACAAACTACCTCATCTTGTTTAAAAACCCCCGTGACAATCAGCAGATTAGTATTTTAGGCAGACAGATATACCCCGGTCTTTCTCGATTCTTCATGGAGAGTTTTAAAGACGCAACACATCCGCCTTTTGGTTATTTACTTATTGACTTTAAAGCTACAACACCAGAAGACTACTGTCTGAGAACGGGGTTATTTTCAGGGGACTGGCCTGTCGTGTATGTTCCTAAGAAAATTTGATCATGTCTAAACGCATTTGTAAAAATTTACCACTTTTGAGGATGTTATCTAAGCCACCGGCAAGTCAACGATAAGTTATTTTAGAATCAGCTTCCACCGACCTCATTCTATCACTCTGTGAAATAGCGCTTAATCTAAGGCGCAGAAATATACCCTTAACAGAATCGCAGCTACGAAAAGTAAAGAGACAAAAAGCCAAAATTATATACATGTCTAGAAAGAACACTTCAGTCGCAAAGAAATGAAAAACCATCAACCAATCTGGAGGTTTTCTCCTAACGTTACTAAGCGTTGCAGTTCCATTCCTAACCAGTCTAATTACATCGAGACACGGTTAAACAACATGGATCATGCTCAGACAATGTTTCTGGTGCCACAACATCAGTTAGAAAAACTGCGAGAGTCCAAAACAACTAGCACCGATGTAAGACAATCTGTTGAAAATGATTTGGACTCATCGATTTGCAATATACTGTTGAAGCCTGATATGGATTTACATGAGAAAGCTAAAAGATACTCTGCCATTTTACAAAGATTTTTGACTGTTGTGAGACAGGGGGAGCTTGACACGAATACAATCAATCAATCAATCAATCAAATTTATTTATAAAGCCCTTTTTACATCAACAGTTGTCACAAAGTGCTTTTACAAAACACCCGGCCTTAAAACCCCAAGGAGCAAACAACAGTAGTGTTGAATTTCAGTGGCTAGGAAAAACTCCCTAAGAAGGCCGAAATTTAGGAAGAAACCTAGAGAGGACCCAGGCTCAGAGG